>PVIW01012024.1:0-34300 GCA_004026585.1 Noctilio leporinus | reverse complement strand
TCAGTGGTCAGGGGGAAAGGGGTTGGGGGGAGGGGGGAGGCAGAGGCAAGAAAGGGGAGCAGCTTAGACAAGAACCTAGTATAAAGGAACCATGGACATGGACAACAGGTGGGATTGACTTTGGGGGAAATGGGTGGGTGGGGAGGGGGACAGAGGGGAGCAAAAAGGGGATGGATGTAATACAACAACAATAAAATTTAAAAAAAAATAGAAGTGAATGACAAAATTATCTTTAAAAATATAAAGCAGTTAGAAGTAGAACAATATTTACCTAGCTTTATTGTATATAGAAAATGATATACAAGATAATTCTGGCTCTACAATCAAAATCAGAATGGAGTTTGGGAATACTTATAAAATTTCTGAATATTTTAATTACATACAATCAGAAGACAAACCTTTATAAAAGAACTAAGTGTGAGGAAAGTGCTTGGTAAATAATACTGGACTTTAAAAATCCTGATATAAGAGAAAGGGATTTAAATTTTAAAAACCACCATGACATTTATTTTGGAAATTATAGGACAATAATTTGTATCTTATAGTTTCTCAGAATTTCTCAGGAGACTAAATGAAATGTATAGGTGGTGTGTGTGTATGTGTGCATAAGCTTATAGACAATGAAATTATTTATGAATACTAGTTAATCAGCACCCAATTTTAGGGAGTCTCAGCCTTCCTGGGAGTCCTAGGGAAACTGGAAAGTTTTTGAAAGAAAATACTTGAAAAACCAATAGAA
Source organism: Noctilio leporinus (assembly GCA_004026585.1). NCBI lineage: Eukaryota > Metazoa > Chordata > Mammalia > Chiroptera > Noctilionidae > Noctilio > Noctilio leporinus. The sequence continues at coordinate 33,561 of PVIW01012024.1, read as the reverse complement.
CTTTCTTTTACATCTGCATGAGTTCAATGTTTTTGTTAAAATAAATCCTCCTCTGAAATAATGACTACTATGGTCATTACTAGATTAAAAATACCCAATGACCAATTTAGATATACGCTGCATGTTGTATCCATTAGATTTTTAAATGTTACTAGCTAACACCTCAACTTGATTAATTCAAATTATGTAAAGGTAAGACAAGGTAAATTGTAAAATAATGAAAGAGAAGCTGCCTTTATTTGCATGTTAACAAATGAGAATTCCACTCTCATTTCAACACCAACTATGAAATATTCCAGCCTATGACAAGTTACTACAGTGTTGAAAAAGAATTCATTTAAATCATTGGAGCAATGTTTTTAGTAACAACAGCTTTGAACCCATACCTTGTCATACATTAGTGACAGACATTAGTGTTTTTCTGCTTGATGTTAATTCAAAATTTGAAAGAAAACAAGAACTTTACTGCATATTTACAAAGCAGCTGCAGGTGGAACTTTAGAATATTAAGGAATCACAATCAGTGATATTAAATTTGGCCTTTTATTCTCCCCAGGCTTGGCTACCCATTTCCCAAACATGATAAGTATATTACGAAATATTTTTTCCATCCTAGTCATGACAGAATTTGTTCTAGGAAATGTTGTCAATATCTTCATAGCCCTGGTGAACTGCAGTGACTGGATCAAGAAACAAAAGCTCTCCTGTGCTGATCGAATTCTCACTGCTCTGGCAGTCTCCAGAATTGGTTTGCTCTGGGTAATATTATTAACTTGGTATGCAATTGCTTTTAAGTCAGCTTTCTTTAGTTCAGAAGTAAAAGCTATTTTAGATATTGCCTGGGTAGTAAGCAACCATTTTAACCTCTGGCTTGGTACTAGCCTCAGCATACTATATTTGCTCAAGATAGCCAATTTTTCCAGCCTTTTCTTTCTTCACCTAAAATCGAAAGCTGAAAGAGTGGTTGTCATGATACTGCTGGGCACTTTGGTCTTCTTGGTTTGTCATCTTGCAGCAATGAGCTTAGAGATAAAACTGAAGATAAATAAATATGAAGCAAACATCACTTGGGTGACTTACTTGAGGGACATTGTACGCCTCTCACATATGACTGTATTCACGATCGTACACATCATACCTTTTGCCATGTCCCTGACAGCTTTTCTGCTGTTGATCTTTTCCCTGTGGAAACATCTCAAGAAGATGCAGCTCAATGGGAAAGGATCCCAAGATGCCAGCACCAAGGTTCATGTAAGAGCCATGCAAACTGTGATCTCCTTTCTCTTGCTGTTTGTCGTTTACCTCTTGTCTCAAATTATCTCAGTGTGGAGTATTTATACTCTGAAGAACAATTTAGTTAGCATGATTTTTGAGGCTGTTGGCCTCCTGTATCCTTCAAGTCACTCGTTTATCCTCATCTGGGGGAATGGGAAGCTAAGGCAAGTTGTTCTGTCATTTCTGTGTCAGCTGAGGTGCTGGCTGAAAGAAAGAAAGAAAGTGGGGAACCATGTGTCATCTGGCACAAAACTATGACTCTTGGTAAACTTTGTGTATGTATGACAACAAATATTACTGACTAATGGTATAGATAAAGAAGATAATTTGAATAAAAATAGGTAGAAAATTTAAAATATTTAAGTTATGTGAGAAGGATGAAGAAAAAAGCACGAAGAAGAAAATTATGCCTGTGACTGTGATTACTGATATTACAAGTTTCTTTATGATGCGATTCTTATTAGGGAAAACACATAAATTCAAAAATGAAGATTTATTGAAGACTTACTTGTCTAAAGACATTTTTACAAATTGAGAGCTTTTTCTTTGGTGTGATTTAATTTCTCAGCTCTACTTTCACTCAGATTTATTTATTTAGAGACATTAAAATAAGAAACATTTTAGATATGAAATAATAATATACATTTATGTAAAATTTAATTAGTATGCAGATAAGTTATCTTTTTATTTATGTCACATGACATACTTCTTTAATTGTTAAGACCCTGATATATATTAACTACCTTCTAGAAGTGTTCTTTTTAAATATGTCAGCACTAACCTCCAGTTTGGAAACAATTTACTGAAAAGTCAATTCAAATGACACTGTATTTTTATGGAGAATCATCAGGAATAGATATCAAGAAATGTCCTAAAACTGAAATACTTCCTATGACAATTTAAAAAATTATGCTTATGTGGATCAGGATTGATGTATAAGAATACCCATAACAACATTATTATGAGTATATTCCATCAACAGTAAAATGCACCAGTGAAATATAAATTGATCCAGTTGAATACCATAATTCAACAAAAATAAACTATAATTTCATACCACCACATGGATAATTGTTTCACATAAATATAATTTTAAATAAAAGGAACTAAATTTACCCCCAACAACAAAAAAGAACAAATAAAAAAATCTCATGTAAATTATTACAAGATCCTAAAACTCAGTTGCAGGCAAAACTGAATTATAATATCTAAAAACCATGTTTAGGTACTAAAACAACAAAAATAATTATGAAAATTACTTCTACAATGATGGTGGGTTTGGTTTGAGAACAAAACAAGTGTGATCAGGAAGGAACATACAGTGAGCTTCATGTCTTTTTAACCTGGTTGGTGTACAATTTAGAAGAATTTATTAAACTATACAGCCCCTTCCTCTTTATAATTTTCTGTTTCAAAAGTGTTGTCACTACTATTAGCTACTTTATTTTAGGAAAGTGCTATATTTTACTTTTTGCACATAGAATAATTTCATGTTATTATTTTAAAACAATTTAAATAAAAAGTGAAAATTCTTATATATTTATCCATGTACTTCCACATCCAATGCTATTTATGACTTTGTGTAGATTGTTATTTCTATCTTGCATTATTTTCTTTCTGCCTGGAGGGTGTCCTTTAAGATTTCTTTCAGTGTGGATCTGCTGATGCAGTCCTTATTCCTCTTTCAGTTTTGAAAAATATTTTGCCTGGGTATTCTAGATTGAGAGGGTTTTTCCTCTCTTCAGTTATTTAAAGATATTGCTATGGTAGACTCATGCTTACATTATTTCTAAAGAGAAATATTCTAACACCCTTATTTGTTCCTCTGAACATATCATCTTTTTTTTCTAGCTATTATTAATATTTTCCTTTTAAAACTATTTTTGAGAAATTTGATTATGATGTATCTTGGTGTAGTTTTTGTTTTGTTTTACTTTGTGCTTGGAGTATACTGAGCTTCTTGGATCTATAGGTTTATAGTTTTCATCACATTTGGAAAAAATTTTATCCATTATTTCTTCTACTGAATCCAGCCTTTTAGGCCACTCTAATTGTGTATCTATTAGGCCACTTGATCTTCTCCAGAGCTCAATAATGCTTTTTATTTTTTCAAAATTATTTTACTTTCTTGTTCCATTTTGGATCATTTCTATTTCTATGCCTTAAAGTTCACCAGTGTTTTCTTCTGTACTGTCTGATTGGTTGTTAATCCCATCTGGTGTCTTTTTCATCTCAGATATTGTACTTTATTTATTTATTTAAAGGTTTTTATTTATTAGTTCCAGAGAGAGAGGAAGGAAGAGAGGCAGAGAAGGAGAGAAACATCAATGCCTTTCACTTGTCTCCAGCTATGAACCTGGTTGGAGACCTGGCTTACAACCTGGTTATGTGCCCTGGCTGGGGTGTCAAACCAGTGACTTTGGGGTTCGCAGGCCAGCGCCTTATCCACTGTGCTACCAGCCAGGGCTCAGATATTGTACTTTTAATCTCTAGAAGTTCAGTTTGGGTCTTTATTATACCCTCTTTGGATCTTAACATGCTGGACAACTGGAATGCAGTTATTCTAATAACTATCTTAATGCCCTTGTCTGTTAAGTAAAATTTACTCCAGTTCTAGGTTGGCTTTGTTTGATTTTTTTTTTTTTTTTTTTAATTTTGGGTATTATTTTAAGCTTCTTTGCAGGTAACCTTTGACTGGATGTAGGACCATGAATTGTACCTAGATGAATGCTGAATATTCTTGTATTCCTCCAGATATTCATGAGCTTTGTTCTGGGCTATAGTTAAAGCACTTGGACTTTATTTAATCCTTTGGGTATTACTTTAAAGACTTGTTAGGCAGGACCAGACCTAGATGAATGCTGAATATTCTTGTATTCCTCCAGATATTCATGAGCTTTGTTCTGGGCTATAGTTAAAGTACTTGGACTTTATTTAATCCTTTGGGTATTACTTTAAAGACTTGTTAGGCAGGACCAGAACAGTGCTAATCAAGAGCTAATTATTCTTCACCAGTGAACCAAGACTTTTCTCTGTGAATAGTAGGTAAATACTTTTCTATATATCCTGTGAAATAGGAGATTTTCAGAATATGATTCCATTTGGGCTGCTTTAACAATAACAACAACAACCACAACAATAAACCTTATGGATTGGGTGACTTATAAACAACAGAATCTATTTCTTTAAACTTCCATGTTGGATGTCTAGTCTCAAGAACCTGGCAGATTTGGTGTCTGGTAAGATTCTACTTCCTGGTTCATAGGTGGCCATCCTACTATGTTCTCACATGGCAGAAGAAGCAAGGGAAGTCTTTGGGATCTTATTTTAATAAGGGTGTTAATTACATTCATGAGAACTCCATGGTCATAACCTAATCACCTCCAAAACATATCACCTCCAATACCATCACGTAGTGAGTGAGGATTTAATATATAAATTTGAGAACATACAACAGAAATAGCATCTTGTTTTACAGGTGGGGGCAAGCAATGCTCTGTATCCTTTCCGTGTCCTGGGCACTGTTTCTTCTAATCCTCTTGGATAACTCTTTTTCAGTCCTAGGTAGTTTCCTCATAGGCATGTGTCTGTTAGTTCTCTGCTGAATACTTGATGGGGACCCCGACATAGATCTGTGGAATAATCTCTTTCCTCTGACCCTCTGTGCTGCAAATTCTAGCATGCTTGGTCTCCTGGATTCTCAGTTTAGTCTTTCTTTTTAATTTAATTTTATTGTTGTTATATTATCTCCACCTCCCCCCCTTTTAAAAAGATTTTAAGCCCTGGCTGGTAGCACAGTGGTTAAGGTGCCGGCCTGCGAACCCAAAGGTCGCAGGTTCGATTCCCCAGCCAGGGCACATAACCAGGTTGCAAACCAGGTCTCCAGTCAGGTCTGTGGCTGGAGGCAGGTGAAACGCAACAATACATTGATGTTTCTCTCCCTCTCTGCCTCTCTCCCATCCCCTCTTTCTAAAAGATTTTACTTATTACCTTTTAGAGAAAGGGAAAGGGAGAGAGGTGGAGAGGGATACAGACATCAATATATGGTTGCCTTTCACCTGCTTCCAGTCATGGACCTGGATGGAGACCTGGCTTGCAACCTAGTTATGTGCCCTGGCTGGGAATCAAACCAGTGACCTTGAGGTTCACAGGCCAGCGCTTCATCCACTGTGCCACCAGCCAGGGCTTCATATCCACCCATTTTTACTCCCCTCTGTCCCCTCCCCCACCCACCCAGTCCTCTCCAAAGTCAATCCCATTTGTTGTCCATGTTCATGGTTCTTCCATGCTACTTCCTTGACTAAATTGCTCCCCTCTTTGCCTCCCTCTCTCACCTCCCCTCTGCCCACTGAAGGTCTATTTACTGTATTCATGTATCTGGTTCTGTTTTGCTTGTTTCTTTGTTTTGTTTATTATTGTCCTGTCATGGGTGAGATCATATGGTATTTGTCTTTCACTAACTGGCTTATTTCACTAAGCGTAATACTTTCCAGTTCCATCCATGTTGTTGCAAAGGGTAGGAGTTCCTTCTTTCTTTCTGCTGTGCAGTATTTGGTACATCCTGTCAATGTACCAAAGTTTTTTGATCCAATCATCCACTGATGGGTACTGAGGCTGTTTCCAGCACTTGGCTATTGTAAATAGTGCTGCTATGAACATAGGGGTACATAGGTTCTTAGGAATTGGTGTTTCAGGGTATTTTGGGTATATTCTTAGTAGTGGAATTGCTGAATCAAAAGGCAGTTCCATTTTTAGTGCTTTAAGGAAATTCCATACTGTTTTTGCGTAGCAGCTGCACCAGCCTGCATTCCCACCCACAGCGGACCAGGGTTCCCTTTTGCCCACATTCGTTGTTTGTTGATTTGTTGATGGTTGCCATTCTGACAGGTGTGAGGTAGTATCTTATTGTGGTTTTAATTTGCATCTCTCTGATGGCTAGTGATGTTGAGCATTGTTTCATGTGCCTTTGGGCCCTTTGTATGTCTTTCTCAGAGAATTATCTGTTCAGGTCCTTTGCCCATTTTTTAATTGGGCTCTCTGTTTCCCTGGTGTTAAGCTTCTTAATTTTTGTTAGTCTAATAAATACAAAATGGTATCCTAATGTACTTCTAATCTGAGCTTCCTAATCACACAATGTTTCATTTCTATTATGTGTTTAAGCAAGCATTGTTGCATACTTGAAATTGCTATAGATTACAAAAGTTTACACAGAATGGAGTTAGTGGGGAAAAGTATGCCTCTGATCATACTCTAATCAAAAGTAATGCTGTTGATTAAGAGGGTGCCTACCTGGTTTTTTAGTGTATCGTCTTGTTCATGAAGAGAGGCAACTATTGTATAGAAACCTTTTCTGTTTCCATTAGCATCTCTACTGGCTCAGAAGGAAGAGGGTGCAAAGGGCACTATAATGCTGCTCAATACACAGCCATGTTTCTCAGATAACTTATATCCATGGTACAGTTAGTGAAAAGTCCCCTAACATTTGTAAATGCAGTCTTACTAGTTCTTGCTAGAGATTAAGGACACAAAGAACACACCTCCCCTGCTGCCATTTTATCCTGAGATTTCAGCCCTATAGACCTTTCTCTTGCCCTTCCCTGGCTCCTGCTCAGGCTTACATTGCTGAAGCTAAGTACCAGAATAAAGTAAGTGAGGAGTCAGTTGAGGAACTGAATTATCACCACACATTTGCAAAAAACTGCATAGATTAACTAGGAAAGCCAAAGCCACAGAAATCCTGTGACTTTATCATAAATAGAACATAAAGACTACATGAAAAATTCAAGTCCCCTCAAATAGAAAACTGAATACCCAATTTCAACAAGTGATTTTTTTTGAGTTTCTGCTGTACCCCTTACAGAGTTTTTTGGTGGTAGTGGCATGGGGGATTCTGGGAAAAATTGCATGAAAGATATAAAAGTGGAATTTGGCTTCTGGGAAGTTGATTTTATCTGCTTCCTGTTTTGGGTGTTCGTTATGTAGATGCAGGCAGTTAGCAAAAGTTCATCAAGCTCTACCCTTAATTTTTATACCCTTTTCCCTATGGATTAGTTTCAATGAAAGGTATTTCTTAAAGTAATAGGATCATCTGTATTAGATTTTTTGTCTATTGTAAATAAATTGATGGCTCTGAAAAACAGAGATTTACTATCTCACAGTTCTTGAGGTGAGAAGTTTGAAAACAAGGGGTCAACAGGACTGTATTCCATGTGGAGGCTCTAAAGGAAGGGTCTTCCTTGCCTCTTCTGGTTTCTGGTGCACCCATGTGTTCCTTGATGGTAGCCACATTGCTGTGAATTATAACTTCAGCTTCACATGACTTTCTTTGGTGTGTCAAATCTCCCTCTCACTTTTCTTACAAGGACATGAGTCATTAGATTTAGGACCCACTTCAATCCAGGATGATTATATCAGCAAAGACACAGTTTTCATATAAGGGTACATTCACTTCAACTTCTCTTTTGGTGAGGACACAAGTTAATTCTATGTCATCTGAGTAAGGATTAGAGCTGTACAAAGAAGGAGCAAATAGAGCCAATGTTTTCTTCAAGGTTTACTCCCTTATTCCAAGAATTCTTATCCACTCAGGTGAGACCTGAGGAGGTCATCAGTTTGGAGGGTCAGCAAGACAAGGGCAGGATATAAGAGAAAGAAAAAGGGCACGAAGAGACAAACACCATCCTCCTAGTTTTCTTCTCACATGTTTTGGGCATAACTTGGAAGCTGAATGGGAATATTATGGCCTAGGAATGAGAAGACTTGTAGTTTAGGCCCAGTGTAGCCTTTCTGTAGGCCTGAGCTACTAAGGAAACATTTATAAATGCTGAGCACGGTGTTCATATCCCTTAAGGATCCTGAAGTTAGAGCTGTAGCTAATTAGGAGTTCAGGATCCTGGCCATGTTTAATTTCAGGAGTCAGAAGGTACAAGGAAACATAAATTTCAGTTGTAACATGACTCAATTGAAAATTCTTTGCTTGAAGAGGAAGAAAGCATAAGAAAATATCATGGAATCATCTCCTTATTTGCCTGCAAGCAAATATAAGCTCAGCTTTCAGTCAACCTCATAAATGAAAATTTCAACCTGTGACAATGGCATAAAGATGCATTTAGTACTTAAGTTGATACTTACGATGATTGCTATTTGGAGGGTTATCATGTCTAGGACTGCTTTACAGGAAGCTACCGATAGCATTTTCTCACATCAGGGTTGGATACTTTTGTGGTCTGAAACAGACTCCAAAATAAAACCTAGAAGAGGAGCATTCTCCATAGTTGTATTATTTTCAAAAACTTATTTGGAAAACAATTCATCAGCAGTGAGAGAAGTAACTGAGATTTGACATCTGCAGATAATGTCAAATGCAATTGAAAAAGCTTTTGTGATCATTGAATTTTTGGAATTCATAACAGGTATTTGGGGAAATGGATTCATTGTATTAGCAATCTTTGCTGACTGGGTCAAAACCAAGAGAATATCTTTGACTTCATCTTCACATGCTTGGCTGTCTCCAGCATCAGTATGTTATACGTAATTCTCACAGATAGCCTTAGAATAGTGTTCTATCAAAAAATATCTGAATATCACCACACAGTAATTGTTAATTTCTTCTAGAATCTGAACAACTCCTTAAGTATTTGGTATGCTGCCTGCCTCAGTATCTTCTATTTTCTCACGCTATCCAAATTTTCCTACCTCTTCTTCCTCCAGCTGAAGTGGAAAAGAGATGGAGTTGTTTTTACCATTATGTCAGGGTTCTTTATTTCTTTCTTTGTGAATCTTCTGAGCATCACATTTGATATTTTTGCATTCAGTGACTATTTAAAAATGAAAAGAAACTGGGAAAGAATACATACATAAAAACCAATACATTAGCACTCAAATTCTTTTCAATCTAGGATCCCTCATTCTCATGGCTGTGTCACTTATCTCATTTTTCCTGTTAGTCTTTTCCTTATGGAGACATACCAGGCAAATGAAGCATCAGGCCAAAGGATACGGAAACATCAACACTGAGGTTCATGTGAGAGCCAGAAACACTATAATTTCTTTCCTCATTTTCTTAGTTGTGCACTATCTGGCCACTGTCTTGGTAATATTGTCTTACTCCATAGCAGAAAACACAATAAGTGTGATTATCAGTGAGACTGTAGCTATGCTGTATCCTTCAATTCACCCTATTAATATAATTCTGAGGAACAGAAAACTGAGACAGACTTCTGCAAATTTGCTAAGGCAGATTGAGTTCTAGATGCTTCAAGGGAATGGAATCCCTCACAGCATGGAGGCACTGAGGAGAACTATTGATGTTCTGTGGATCCCAATTATGTTCACTGAGGGTCCCCAACATTCTACTATTGCCTTCATTTAGTGCCCAATAATTTTTTTTATGTTTTAATTTTTTATAAAAGCTTTAATTAAACTCATTAAGGTAATATTGGTTAATAACATTATATAACTTTCAAATATACAACTTTATAATGTACATTGGTATATTCCGTTGTATGCTCACCAGCTAGTCATACTCTTCATCCTCTCTCCACCCTCTTCCCCTCTGGTTTTCTATTTTCTGTATCTATGAGCTTGTTAAAATCTCCATTGACCAGGCTACTGACATAAGAAAAAAAGTCTCCTGGATTCCATGAAATATCCTAGCAATTTGACATATTTAATTTAATCCTCACAAAGTCTGTACAAAATATTTTTTTTACTGTTATCATTTTCTAGTGCAAAAGTACTGATGCTGATCATATGTGACTTTACTGTAAAGATAAGTGTTAGGAGTCACGCTCAAGTCTTTTGACTTGAAAATAAAATAAGTGGATAAAGGAGAATGAATTATACCTGCTTAATAGCTCTTGATTCACTTATTCTTTAATAACTGCATCAAAATCAGTTGCTTTAGTATGGCATACCATTTTACAAGACTTTTTATTAATTAAGAGTTTGGATTTTAATTATGAAGGAAAATGCATAGTAAAAAAGTATAAATTTTAGCCCTGGCTGATAGTCTATCAGTGGATAGGCGCCAGCCTGTGAATCCAAAGGTCACTGGTTTGATTTCCAGCCAGGGCACATAACCAGGTTGCAAGCCAGGTCTCCAGCCAGGTCCATAGCTGGAGGCTGGTGAAGGGCAACCATATACTGAGGTTTCTCTCCCTCTCTGCCTCTCTCTCTTCCCCTCCCTCTGAGAATGGTAAGTGAAACTTTTTTTTAAAAAGTATATTACTTAAAAAAAAAGTATAAATTTTAAACTAATTGGTGGGAGGCTTTTTTATTGAAAAGAAAATTTTAAGAGCTTTTAAAAAGTATGTAATTTTTACATGCAGCAGGAACACAAAAGATATGTTTTCTTGACCTTTTCACTTAATAACAATGACAAAGTTTCTGAAAGTGACCAGAGGCAATTGGTACCATGAGTAGAACACATTAAATCACTCCAAAACAATATCAATAAAAACTATTAAATAACTAAAAAAAAAGTACTAAAAATATATTGTTCTAGGAATTAAGAGAAAACTCTGAGCGTCTGGAGAACTTGGCTACCCACTGACTGTGTGCCCCATTTCAGTAAGTGGTTATTGTATATTTCAACCCACAGAGACCTACCTTTTATCCCCCATAATTCTTGAAACACAGCCCAAACATCCCTGTTGCCATGAATGTAACCATTGCCATGAATGTAACCACTGCCAGGAAAATCCTCTTCCATGATCTGCTTATGAGATACTTTAGAATATCAAATTATCTTTAGGAATAAAAATATTCATCATTAGAAGCAAACCAAAGCCTGAATTCATACTGAACACTGCAATGGAAAGACATCCAAGTGTTGATGCCGATCCCATTGCAGCCTGAAAACCTGGGCTTTGGAAGAACAACAGCTGAATTCAGAGGCAGCATCACACTGCCTAAATCATTGGCAGTGGCTATGTGTCTGAGACAGATCAGGTGGTATCAGTCAATAGCAAACCTGTGGAGGTGATTATGCAGAAATGACCAAAATACCATGTTAGCAAGCCAAGAGTCGCTGACTGAGTAAATAGGGTAAAGACTCCATAGTCAATGCTCCAGAAGCCCTGAATGGGATGAGGTGCTTTGCCAAAGCTGAGCTATTCTAAATTAATGTTATATGGTGATGGGGAAAAAGCTGTCTTATGGGAAAAACAAAACAAAACAAAAACGATCTCTATGTCTAGAAGAAAATAAGGTACATTTAATCTGGTTCCCATTGTGCATATCTGGAAAGCTCCAGAAGACCAAAGAGATAACATGGAGAACTTCCCCTGTAGAAACTGCCAGTAGAACCAAATGTTTCTTGCTCTCCTCAACTTCTGGGACACACTAAAAGAGTTACAGGATTTCCAGCTTGAGAACACATACAGGATCATTTAAATCCAATGAAAAAATTTAAAATCAAACAATCTAAGACTTCACCCAATTATTTCAGGGGGAAATTGCAAGCACTGGATCGAAGGCTTACTTGATTGGGGAAACAGAGGAAACTGTAGGAAACAGAGGTTGATATTGGTACTATCTACTAAATATTCTTCCTCAAGTTCAAGAAAACTATACTATGAAAGAAGAGAACAAATATGACATGAGATAACAAAAATAAAATATATAAAAAGGGAACTTGCAAAGGGTCAAACCAAATAAATAAAGAAGCTGAATAAAATAGGAGAGAATTTATGAAACTAAATACAAAAGAATTTTATAATAATATATTATGGCATACAATAATTGATATATTATACTACACTTGATCTTAGCTGAAAGACGAAGAAGTGATGCAATTATTGATATTATAGATCAAGGTTTAGAAAATAAATATAGTCATATAGAACCTTAATTTAAGATTAATAAAGGAGAATTGTTAGACATGTGGCAGTTATTAAACACATGGAATTTGTCTAGATTTAAAATATATATACAAAGGTATTCAAAAAACATTAATCAGTTACCAGACTACAAAACAAAACCCAACCTTTGCTCTTTACTCTCCCCCAAAACACAGAAATGTTAAAAATTAAAATACATTCTCTGGCAATAACATTATAAAAATCAATTGAGTGAAATAGGCACATGCATTCATGTATATCTTTAATTCAAGTACATTTTATATTTCAATAAATACTTGAGTAAAATCTTTGTTGACTGAAATTTTGTTGAATGAATACTATAACCTTTTCTTTATTTATAATTCAAGAAAATGTAAATATACTAAATCTATTAAGTTTTGAGAACATATTTACAAGTGTTTGTTTTACAATTTAGAAACATTGTTTCTTTTTCTAAATTAATATATTATTGTGGTATTACAGTTGCCCCATTTTTCCCCCTGTTGCTCTCCCCTGATCCATTTACTCCATCCCCTCTCCCATCGTCAATCCCCACCTCATTGTCCCTGTCCATGGGTGTTCATACTAACTCCTTGACTTCCCCTTTTTCCCCTCTGTCTTCCCCTGTAATCACCATTAGTTTTTTCCTTGTTTCCATCTCTGGTTCCATTCTGCTCATCTGTTTGTTTTGTTCATTAGTTTCTGGTATTAAGTGAGATCATATGGTATTTGTCTTTTGCTGCCTAGCTTATTTCACTAAGCATAATACTCTCCAGTTCCAACCATGTTGTTGCAAAAGTTAGGAGTTCCTTCTTTCTTTCTGCTGCATAGTGTTCCATTGTGTAAACATACCACAGTTTTTTGACCCATTCATTCATTGATGGTTTCTTAGGCTGTTTCCAGCACTTGGCTATTGTAAATAGCACTGCTATGAACATAGGTGTGCATAGGTTCTTCTGAATTGATGTAGAAATACATTATTTCTAATCTCTTACCCAAAACTTCCCTTTATCTCCCAGTTAGATCTTCTAAATTTAATTAGACAATTTTTAGGCTAATTTATTCATTTGCATGTTTTTTATGTTTTATTTTCTCTTTGTATACATGTTCTATTTTATTTTTATATGAATGTGCTATGATTTGACTAATAAAATTTTCTGATGTAATTATTTGTTGCTTAGCAACATTGAGAATATGATTTACATGTGGATCTTCTAAAATTTACCAGGTCTTCCCTTGTGATATGTGCATACTTAATTTTAGAGTCCATTTCACTTGTAAGTAGAAATATCTCATTTTGAAAAGCAAGAATATATGTTCTTTTATAGGATGGGTATAATTTACTTAAGATATGTACAGTTTTCACCTATTACAAACATTTTTAGTTCATGGTTTTTTACCTATGGCCTATACACTTTAATCTAAAGAAACAACGTAAGTATTTTCAAACACACATATACATAATTGTTTGTCAATGTAGAAATTAAAACAGTGTTTCAGTGGTTCTAAATTAAGGTCATGTTTGACCCCCAGGGACATTTGTCAATGTCTGAAGACATTTTTAGTGTTCACAACTGGGGAGGTGCTACTGGCATCTTGTGGGTAAAGACCAGGGAGCTGCTACAATTAAAACAAAGAACTATCCAACCCAAAATGTCAATGTTTGAGGTTGAAAAACCCCATAGTGTACAATTGGAAACATCTTAAACTTCACGAGGAGGAGAATTATTAAGGAGTCAAAATCAAAATTATTGACTCTCTTAAACATTCATGATAGAGAAAAATTAATATGAGAAAATGACAATTATGTATTTCTTAGTGGAAAATAATTATAGAACAGTATGTTCCACATGTTTCTCACAAAATAAAACTTCAAAACAACAAAATGTTGACAATGGTTCTTTTAGAAAATCTTTTTGGATGGTTTCCAAGTTTCTATATAAATCAAGACTTTATTGAATATTTTAAAAGTTAGTTACTTTAAAATTGTCTAATTAATATGGTAGTATTATAATTATACCAGATTTCTTCTGGATAATGTTGGCATACTCTATTTTTTCATAATTTTAATTCCAAGGTTTGTGTGTCTTAATATTTAATATTTAAATTGTATTTCCATTTTGGGTTTAGGAAAGATCTGGTCAAGATGGTGGCTTAGGCAGACATGGCTTGCCTCTTCGCACAATCACATCAAAATTACAACTAAGATATAGAACAACCATTAGCCAGAACCATCAGAAATCAAGCTGAATCGAATTCAAGAAACTACACCCATAGACTCCACCCCACCCAACTTATGGGTTTGATCCATTTTAGGGATTCCCAGAGACTGTGCCCCACCCAACTTACAGGCCTAGGTAAGCTGCTTTTCCATATGAGTGGCTGGTTTTAGCTCCTGCTTCATAGCTTCCTAAATCCTATCAAACAAGCAATAGCTGGCCTCAGTGAGCTCAGTTTAGATTCACAGTTTAGCTTCCCCTGGGAATCTCCCAGCCCAGCACAGGTACCAGCCATCTCAGATTGCTTTGTAGATCACGCAGGGTGCCCAGGCAAAGAACAGGGGGGAGATGACCTTAGCCTATACTACCTAGGAAACCCCAGAGCCAGCATACTGGGTGAACAGCTACAGACCACATTGGAACATTATCACCCTGCCCCAGCACAGTTGATCCTCCATGGAGGGTGGAGGTTGATAGTCAGTGCTCACAGTTAGTCTTTGCAGCTGACTGGCTTGGGTAAATCCTTCCCGTTAATCTGCCAACAGCAACCAAGGTTCAACTAAAAGAGGAGGATATACTCATCCCACATGAAAGAATCACCTTGAGTACCCAGCTTGGATGATAAGGGAGGCTGTGCCACTGGACCCTATAGAACACCTATTACATTTGGCCACACTACCAAGACACAGAGTCAAAGCAGCTCTACCCAAAACACAGAAACAAACACAGGGAAGCTGCCAAATAGTGGAGGCAAAGAAATATGACTCAAATGAAAGAACAGAACAAAACCTCTATAAAAAACTAAATAAAATGGAGATAGATAGCCAACCTATCAAATACAGATTTCAAAACACTGGTGATGAGGATGTTTAGATAAATTATTGAGTTTGGCTACAAAATAAAAGAAAAGGTGAAGGTTATACAAAGTGAAATAAAGAAAGATGTATAGGGAACCAATAGTGATGGGATAGGAAGCAGGATTCAAATCAACAATTTGGAACAAAAGGAAGAAATAAACATTCACCCAGAACAGAGAGAAGACACAAGAATTGAAAAAAATGAGGAGAGGATTAGGAACCTCTGGGACAACTTTAAACATACCAACATTTGAGTCATAAGGGTGCCAGAAGAAGAGGAAGAGCCAGAAATCAAAAACGTATGCAAAAATAATGAAAGAAAATTTCTCTAATTTGGTGAAGGAGATAAACATACAAGTCCAGGAAGCAGAGAGTCCCAAACAAAATGGACCCAAGGAGGACCACACTAAGACACATCATAATTAAAATGCCAAAAGCTTAAGATAAAGAATCTTAAAAGCAGCAAGGGAAAAGAAAAGAGTTACCTACAAAAGAGTTCCCATAAGATTATTTGTTGATTTCTCGAGAAACTTTGCAAGCAAGAAGGGGCTAGCAGAAGTATTCAAAGTGATGAAAAGCGAAGGTGTACAACCAAGATTATTCTATCCAACAAAGCTATCATTTAGAATGGATGGGCAGATAAAGTGCTTTCCAGACAAAGTAGAGTCAAAGGAATTCATGATCACAGAGCTCTTATTATATGAAATGTTAAAGGAACTTATATAAGAAAAATAAGATCAAAACTATAAACATTAAAATAACAACAAACAACTATCAACAACTGAATTTAAAAATTAAAAACAAAAACAAACTGAACAAACATTCAGAACAGAAACTGAATCATAGGTATGGGGATCATTTGGAAGGTTATCAGCTGGGAGGGGGAAAGTGGAGAAAGGAGGAAATGGTGCAGGGATAAAGAAGAATATTGGTAGAACAAAATAGGAGCATGTGAAGAATAGTATACAAAAAGGTGAAGCCAAAGAAATTATATGCATGACCTATGGACATGAACTAAGAGAGGTAGGATTGCTAGAGGGAAAGGGGATACCAGGCAGAGGGCAGAAAAGGGAAAATATGGGACAACTGTAACAGCATAATCAAAAAAATATACTTTTTTTATTTTTATTTTTATTATTTTTTTCTTTCTTTCTTTCTTTTTATTGTTGTTGTATTACATCCATCCCTTTTTTGCTCCCCTCTGTCCCCCTCCCCACCCACCCTTTCCCCCCAAAGTCAATCCCACCTGTTGTCCATGTCCATGGTTCCTTTATACTAGGTTCTTGTCTAAGCTGCTCCCCTTCTTTGCCTCTGCCTCCCCCCTCCCCCCCCAAAAATATACTTAAATTAAAAACAAATAAAATTCTATGTTCTATAACCAGAATATTGATGGAGTTTTAAAACCCTGGTTGTCAATATTAAGTCTTTTACTTGGAGTATTTAGTTTGTTATCATTGAATATTATACTTTCTTTTTCTGTAAGTTTGTCCCCAAATTTCCCTTTTTTTTTTTTATATTCTCTTATTGCTACTCTTTTTTGGAATCACAGATTTTATTTTTATAAAGCAACTCATAAATAGTTGTTATATCTACAAATATTCTTATATGTCAATTTCAATATTTATAGTCCATGTGAAGTCTATGTTTCTTACATGTTTATGCTTATTTTTCCTTGGTGACTATCATTCATGACCTATCTCAGTGAAAAACTTGTAGAATAAATGAATGAATGGATGCCACCAAAGTGAAATAGTCTAAAAAAAAGGATTATTTCTAAGAACCTTTCACATGAAGAGTAGTCAACATACACTCATGAATGGAATAACTATGAGTATAAAAAACACAGCAACAAGTTTGTGAGATAATATTTGTAAAATTTTCTATACCCAGTTGAGTTTAAATTTAAAAAATAAAATTAAAAAATAAAAATGAAAAGATATAATATATTGAATAATATAACAAAATGGTTTCTAGTACCTACCTTAACACAAAGTGCCAATTGTTCAGTGTTTCTATGCAATCGAGTCACAATCTATTGTCCTCTTTGTGTCATATGAAGTGTGCCCCTCACTGAATTAGCACACGTAAATGGTGATGTTAATGTTGATACTGAAAAAGATGAAGAAATCAAATTTTTGTTTCTATTGTATTTTGTTTCTTAGAGATATGTAATTGGTACCCCTCCTCCACAATTCAGGTTAACAAATGCAAAATAGTCTCAGGAGGACAAGTAAAATCCATGAAACAAACTTGCATTTGCATATTAACAAATTGTAGGTAGGCATTTAGGCTGGACATGCATTCTGTAGACTAGCTAAGTTAATATATATATTTAAGTAGAGAAGTCTCTGTGAAGATACTGTGGATTCCATCAAAGAGCATTAAATCAGGAACATTTTTTTTCTTGTTTAATGACTTTATTGGGGGTAATTTTAAATCTTTACATGATGAAGGAAAAGGAACTCATTCTTCCAACAAGCAGCGAATATATGCCTCATCCTGCAGCAGGTAATCTAAAACACACATAACAGAAGCAATATTTGGGCTTGGCAAGTATGATAAGTATAGTGGAAGTCTTCTTAATTTTTATAACAGTTACTGAATCAATACTGGGGATTTTAGGGAATGGATTTATTGGACTTGTATACTGCATTGACTGTATTAAGAAGAAGAAGTGTTCTCTAATTGGCTTGATTCTCATTGGCTTAGCCACTACAAGAATTTTTCTGATATGGATAATTATTATTGATGGAGCTATAAAGATATTCTTTCCATATGTATATTCCTCTGGAAACCTAATTGAATATATTAGTTTTTTATGGATAGTTTTCAGTCACTCAAGTGTCACTTTTGCCACCAGCCTCAGCCTCTTCTATTTCCTGAAGATAGCCAATTTTTCCCACCACATTTTACTCTGGTTGAAGCATAGAATCAATAAGGTACTTCCCCTTATGATAGGATCGTTGCCTATTTCATGGTTACTTAGCTTTTCATGTGCTATAAAGATGATTAATGAATATAAAACTAAAAATAGAAACACAACCTGGTACCTCAATATACCTGAAAGTGAATACGTTACTTACCAGGTTGTGTTCAATTTGGGAGTCATTTTCCTCTTTATGGTGTTCCTGCTTACATGTTTCTTGTTAATCATTTCCCTTTGGAGACATAACAGGCACATGCGATTGAGTGTCCTGGGTGTCAGAGACCCCAGTGCAGAAGCACATGTAAGAGCAGTGAAAGTTTTGATATCTTTCATCATCCTCTTTACCTTGCATTTTATAGGCATTGCCATAGAAATATCATGTTTTATTATATCAGGAAACAAATTGCTGATGATTTTTGGTGTGACAGTCGCAGTCATCTATCCCTGGGGTCACTCGCTTATCCTAATTCTAGGAAACAACAAGCTAAAACAAGCATCTCTGAAGGTACTACAGTTTTTAAAGTGTTGTGGGAAAGAGAAACCTCTCAGAATTCCATAGACAAGAAGAAATAAATGGACGTTCTATGAGAAGAATTTAATGAAGAAATGCCTGAAGATGTTTCACTTGCATTACATTCTTGCACTGATTTTGTGTTATAGAACATCACTAAAACCTTCTGTAATTATTTTGATGACATTTGAGGAAATTTCATTCTTCAAAGAGATTATAATCCCACATATGAATTCCATGGCTCTGTCAGCTTCTCTATCCAGCAACTTCTTTCCGCACATCTCCCAGAGAGGGTGGGGGATACAGCTTGGAGACTATTCACTGTAAAGGTGATTGTGGAGGGAATAAGCATGTATATCATTGTGCTTTACCAGACTTCCCTGAAGCACTGGCAGCCTTTCACCCAGAAGGCCCAAAAGAAAAGAGCAAAAACAAAACAATGATCAATCTTGACATTTAGAACGTGGGAGTGAGAGACACACAGAGGTGTTTCTTTTGAGTTTTCACCAGTTCTTTAACAGGTTAGTTTTATTTCCACTGTGTAAACTCTAATGTCTTTTTCATTTTTTTCTTTAAACTGGTGTGTGTTTGAGGTAGTAACAGTAAGTCACATTAGCAAATGTAGTTCTGTGAAAAATAGCTTAATCTACATGGGGGAAAGCAGATCAGAGCACTGATAAAACCAGGTTTTATATTCTTCAAGTTCACTAATTTGATATGAAGCAAAATTATGAACCAATTAGAATTAAGTAAAGATTCTGCTGAAAGTACATATCCATAGGACTCCACCTGTTCACTGAGTTATGCCAAGGACACAAATTGACCCAGGATGGAATCAATGTGAAGGATGAACTCTTCTGCTCTAGGATTTCATGCTCACATATATTCACACACATAAACTTGCACTCACAGACACATTTCAATTGCTGATTTTTAAAGTGAATACTTATATCCAACCCAGGATGTGAACTGTGTAACTTTAGCAACTTGCAAAAATGCATTGCCTTATTCTTACAGTCTGGAAGATTTCTAAATATAGAGGTTTAATTCATTTCATAAATAGTTTTGAACACTAGCTCTGCTAGGTGCTGAGGATCTAGTAATAAACAATATTCTGGTATAATGGTTAAGATATCCTAGTAGAAGAACAATTAGCAAACAATAACTTAATTATATTTGGAGAGAAAAACTAAAGGATACTAAGCAAATTACCCAACTTGAGCTTGGGAGCAGAGATGATGTCACCGAGGTTGAGATAGTTTAGTTTAGTTTGAGATTGGAAAATTGCATGAGTGTGGTGGTCAGAACAGGAGAGATTTGGGATAGGAAAGCAGCATTTATGTAGGTCTTGAGGCAAGAAGGAATATAAAGCATCCTAGGAATGGAAAAGTCCTGTATAGAAAGTCAAGTATGTTAAATTATTTTTAGAGAAATTCCAATAAGGAGAAATTTCCTAAATGCCTTCCAGAATTGATAAAGTGCCC
The DNA here is from genome assembly GCA_004026585.1 of Noctilio leporinus. Classification (NCBI taxonomy): domain Eukaryota; kingdom Metazoa; phylum Chordata; class Mammalia; order Chiroptera; family Noctilionidae; genus Noctilio; species Noctilio leporinus. The sequence goes on along the minus strand of PVIW01012024.1, from coordinate 13,448 downwards.
TGCAGAAATAGTAAGCCAATATTTCAGTGGTGAAAACATATCAATCTTCTTCCAATCTGGAAACAATTCAAGGTTATTATGTTTAATGTCATTGCTTTGATCACAAAAACATCATTTATATTTTCATACATTTTATTACTAGTGAGGTTAAGAATTTTACAACATTATTAACAAATGGTGTAAATTTTTGGAAATTATTCATTTGTTTCCTTTTATTTTTTCATGCTTATAGTTCTTACCAATTTTATGACACATGTATTAACATTATGCCATATATGTGCTATGATTTTTATCTTCATTTTTTGTCTTGTAAATAACTTAGTTCATGGTTTTTGGGGAAAGAAGATGGTAATTTTAATGAACTTAAATATATACATATATGTTTCCCTTTATGATTTCATCTACTGCTATTTTTGCAAATGTTGGCTTAGTTTTATTGTTACATGTCTTATTGATAACTCAATTTTTCCTGATAAAATAATATAGTTTTATTGCATTTAAATTAAGAAATGCAGGAAGGTCTGAGGAGAAGTTATGTATATTTGTAACACTCAACTAACCCTTAATATGTTTCTACATTGATTTCAGATATATTTTAAGATAGATAGATATAAGTAGGTAATATTGTTTAGAAATCTGTGTTTATTACTTTAATATATAAGCTGGATGGGTAGGTCCCTTTTCTACATACAGTAACACTATAGAATATTTTAATTTTCTTCTTTTAGTTTACTGTGAATTTCTAAATGTTCTAAATTTATGCAATTACTATTGTAATCAAGACAATATCATTAAATAAAAGATAAGTACATGAATAAAACTATTTGCTTAACTTTCCTTAAGAGAAGAGAAAAAGGTAATTTCTCAGCATTTTCATAAACTGTGTAATTACTACTTCTGATGTCTGCTGGTCTAATGTCTAAGTTTATTTAATTTATTATTAATGCTGACTTTGATTATGACTTTGGTCATCAGATATTTTGTGATTCAATTTTGAACTCAGTTTCATTAAACTTGATCTGTGGAAGTTCTTTGAGGTCTAGTTTCTAGTGTACTTTGCCAAAAAGGATTTGACATTGTTTGTGAGGCTGGTGGGAGACCCCACCAATTTTGGACTTCTTTAGTATATGTGCTGCCAAAGCAAGCACCAGTTTTGGGTTTCTTTAAAGTAAATTTTCAGTTTATAATTTTACTACAAAGGTAGTAAAGGCTACATAGGTAGTACAGATTCTCATTCTAAATTTACATATTGGCTCAATACTTTTGGGACATACCTCGTAGGTGCAAGACTATTATTAAGAATTCTCAGAACAACAAATCTCCTTTACATTTTTTCTTCAATTCAGTGTCATGGTTGAGAGGTAAATACCCCTAATTTAACCTTTTGCAGGGTGTATATTGTTTTCTCATCGTGCTTTAAAGAACTGCATTTCAGGGGTCCTGGTTTATTGATGGTATCCAATTACTTCTGGTCTTGGAGAGGCACAAGCCAGCTATCTTATCTTACAAACACATGGTTCCTTGAAAACATAAGCTCTAGTTTGAAAAGAGATTGAAACTGCCCCCAAATTTCCATTTTTAGCACATTTTCTCTCTCAAAATGGGCACTTTCCCACCATTTTTGTTGTCTGAAGATTTAAAGACTTATTTTTCTATATTTTTATATATTTTGAACTGGAGGAATTTCTCCAGGCATCTGGCTTGTCATATTCTTAAAAGCAAAAGTTTTTTTTTTTCCTGGTTTCTTTTTCTTTTTTTTAGTATATGTATTTAAAAGCATATATTTTCTGCCTAAACATTGATTTAGCTACATTCCACAATGTTGACACATAGTTATACTGTCATTCAACTCAAAGAATTTCAAAATATCCTTTGCAATTTTCTTTTAATATAAAGGTTATTAAACAGAGTAATTTTATATGATATATGTAAAGGTAATCTTTATATTGTGTTATTTCACTGAAATTAGATCAGACTATATATTTGTATCACAGTTGTTATAGGATAATATTTATTTGACCTAATATATAACCTAATTTTTGTGAATGGTACATGTTTTTTTTGAAAGAAGTTTAATGATAGTAAATTCAAATTTATATACATTAGATGAACCATTTTAATTATATTTCCTCTCTTTATCCATGTTTATTACATGATAATTTGAAATTTATAATTAATAAACATACATTTACAATTATTTGTCTCCATTCATAATTTGTAGTTGCATTTAAACTGAAGCAATATTGATGATTATTTGTGATTTAGTGGTCACTATTTTTATTATTATTTTGTTTTACTTAATATTAAAAAACCCTCTTTGTATTCATGCAGATTTTTGCTTTAAATTTTATTTTATCCATGTTAAAAATCACTAATTTTGTTAGTTTGCACTTCATATTTGATTAAGTGTTCTCTATCTGTGTAGTTTACACATTTCCACATCTTTCTTTTATTGTCTCCTATAGAAAACAAATTTCATTTTGAATACTGTATTTAATATTTGAATCTCAAAATTATGATCATTGAGTACACATTTTATCTTATTGTAATCTGTTATATTAATTTTCTAGCTTCACATTTCTCCTATTCTATTTTCATGCTTTCTAGTTTTTCCACTTTTTAATTTTTTTATATCAATATGCATTTAAATCTATATAGATTTTTCTGAAGTTCCATGTATTTTTATTTTATCCATTTAGAAACATTATTCTAAAGGAATCAGTCTTCACCAGACTGCCAAAGTATTTCACTGTACAAAAGTATTTAAGATGCTGAGTTCAAACGTAAAAACCAAAGTGAACTACCAGGAAAATGGATTCAAACATAAGGTTTTTGCTGATGATTTAGTGTGAAGCCAGTGACTATTTAAAATGAGTTGTACAGCAAAATGGAAAAAGGACTAATGAACATGGACAACAGTGTGGTGATTGCAGGGTTGGAGGACAAATGGTAATGGAAATAAATACAATAAAAATAAATTTTGGCCCTGGCTGGTAGCACAACAGGTAAGGCGCCAGCCTGCGAACTCAAATGTTGCAGGTTTGATTTCCCAGCCAGGGCACATAACAAGGTTGCAAACCAGGTCTCCATTCAGATCTGTGGCTGGAGGCAGGTGAAAGGCAACCATACATTGATGTCTCTCTCCCTCTCTGCCTCTCTCCCTTCCCCTCTTTCTAGAAATAATGAAATAAAATCTTAAAATAAATCAATAAATTTTAACAGATAGATAAATAAGATATGAGTTGTTCAAAATCCAAAGGACGAATAACCTAAAAAATTATTCAATGGGGACAAATCACATGAGGTCATGTGCATTTTGTTTTTAGCAAAGAAAGATAAACAAGAATGGCATTTTAATAAGCAAAGGTACATAGGTAACTGTTCATATACCATAGCATATTTTATTCCCATGTGAATATTCTTTGTCAATATATTCAAAACTGATCTATATTCCACTCATGAATAAAGTAAAAAAATAAAGGATATTGGGAAAAAGATCAAGATTCAGAAGACAAAGAATTCTATGAGTTTACAAAAAAACACAACAATGCTAGTACTTATTGATCATCTGCATATATGATCTATTTTTGTCTTCATCTTTTCTGGAACTTATAAACTGAACCCAGAGTATTTCTGTTTCTCAATGATAACTTTAACCGCTGATTCAAAGTTCATCGTTCAAAGGTTTTAATTAAAATAATCAAATGCTACATAAGCCCTGTTAAGCCATATTTAAGTAGGGTCTGGCCTGCCAGTTAATATGCAAATCAATTTATTTAGTGAAGTTCTGTCAGCGTATGGCTTTGGTCATGACAAGCATAATGTATGCTTTTTAGGGTGCATAATCTGATGTTTCTTTAGAAACAAAACACAGGGAATCAATCATAAAATGAATCCTAAACCTCACTTAATAGATTGACATTAGCCCTTTCCTTTCTCATAAAAACCTGAAATTTTAGCTTTTACCTTTTTATTGTCTCTAAAAGTGTTTTATCTCATGCACAGAAACAGATGAAGCATTATCTCATTGAATATTTTATTATACTAACTGGTGATGGAAGGAGACTTAACTTGGGGTGGTGAACACACAGTCAAGTATATAGATGATATGCTATAGAATTATATACCTAAAACCTGTATAATTTTATTAACCAATGTCATCCCAATATACTTAATTTAAAAGTATTATGATGCTATTGTGAAAGTTTGTTTAATAAGTAATATTTAACATGTTTTTTAAAAAAATTCTGAATGTTAGTATGTGTGTTTGTTCCTTTATGTGCCCTATTATCTATATACTAGTTAATATTTGTAATAATGCATCTCATGAAAATTACATAACTAAAAACACCCAAAGCATGCATTTTCATTCCTTAGTATACAGTAGATGGCACAATCTCACATGTTAATCAGAATTTGTAGCTTTCTAGATCTTTGTCCTCCCCACAGCTCAGAATGGTTTCTTCTTCCTGTCTCAGTCAAAAATAAATAAATAAATAAAAACTGGTATTTTGACTGATTTTTCTATATTACTGAGGTTACCCTCAGGTACAAAACAAAAGCACTCCAAAGAACTCTAACATCTTAACCAGAGTTCTTTGGGTCTCATTTACTGATATTATTACATTCTGCTCTCTATGTTTCCTTATTTCCTTGTAGAGTTCCCTCCTTTTTTTCTTTTATAAGACATCCATTAATGAAGGTTTCTTGTAGCTATCTAGATATCAAATAAAACTGCATTCGTATGTGCTTTTTAAAACATATTTAAATTTTTTTCTCATTTTTGATACTAGGATACCATATAGCCTATCATCTACTTTGATTTCTTAGCCAAAATAAGCAGCTACACAATTGCACAAATCAGTCTTTTCCTTTTGTGCTAGAAACCAGCAAAAATCAAAGAAGAAAAGAAAAATATTTGTGAAACCAGAAAACCTGTTATTATAAGCAGATTTCAGAATACATGCAAGATCACCAAAAGCAGCTACATTTGGACTGAAGTTGTGTAGGAGGAAAGAAATACAACAAGGAAGGGAAATACAAAAAGGAAGGAAGAGAAGAAGAAGGAGGAAGAGGTAAAGGAAGAGGAGGAGGAGGAGTATAAAAATTTAGAAGGCTGTAAATTTCAGAAATCCAATGCCATGATATGCAATACTTCCTGAGTCTGAGGGGTGTTTGCTGAAATGCAAAACCTATCTCACTTATTTGCAACACTGGCTGCAAGAACCGGGATAAGTAGATAAAATTAGCCTAACGTGGTTTGGTTAAGAGTAATAGAAAAGGTGAAATATACAAAACATTATTTAAATCAACTCTGTTGGTAGAAAGGAGTCAGTCTGTCTCTGAATAAACAAATTTTAAAAAAGCAGTTTTTAGATCATGAAAAACAATTCTAGGAAAACATGCAAATAGCTACTCAAAAAAAATACAACTCATTCAATTATTGGTAATCTTGTCACACCATCTAAATAAAGATAAGTTTGAAAAATGAAGGAAAAGCTCTGTATAAAGCTATAATAAGTGTCAAAGAAGAAATAAGAACATGGAATAGATGATAATTGTGACTGTGAAGGCTTTTTTAAATTTTTAAATTTTATTTATTATTTCCAGAGAGAGAGGAAGGGGGAGAGGCAGAGAGGAAGAGAAACATCAATCTATGGTTGCCTTTCACCTGCCTCCAGCCACGGACCTGGCTGGAGACCAGGCTTACAACCTGATTATGTGCCCTGGCTAGGAATCTAACTAGTGACCTTTGGGTTTGCAGGCCAGCACCTTATCCACTGTGCCACCAGCCAGGGCTGAAGTTTTTTAATTAGCGAAGCAATCATTTCTATGAAGAAATACTGTAGCCACAATTCAGGAACCTACCCTAAACTGATGAAACTCAGGAAAGAGAAGAACGAAATCATCACAGAATTAAAAATGATAGGACAAGTCCAAAAACACACTGGAAAACACAAGAATCATATAGGCTAGAAATTAGATAAGTAATAAAATGAAGCAGAACTCAGAAGAGCCCAAATGAGTCAGGTAAAAATATTAGGTATCTAAAAATAGGCAAAAGAGATAGACAATATAGATATTCAATAATTGGAATTTCCAAAGCAGAAAAACAAAACAATTGAAAGTGACAAATATTTACATGTATAATTTAACAAGTAATTTCTAAAATAATAAAATGCTTGCATCTATAGAATGTTTTAAAATACCACATTACCAGGTATAATAGATCCAGAATAGTCAAAACTTAAACATATACCAATAAAATAATTCTTTGGTCAGCCATATTAAAAGATTCATCACTTATAAGGGATATAAAAATATGATTAATCTCAGATTAATTAACTGTAATAAAATTGATCAAACATTAAATATTAAAGTATTTTAAAAGCTGAGTGATGTTACATGGGGTTTATTGTACTATTCTGATTACTTTCTATATGTTTGAATTTTTCCATAATGAATGTTAAAAATTACTTAAATGTGATAACGACTGTTTCTTTTGTTGTTTGTTTTTGTTGGTAATTTTATTTTTATTATTATTAAACAATATTTAATACCTCCACTCATATTTTCCAACTCCACACCCCACCTCTAGCCATCAGCAAACTGTTATTTTATTGCTTTGTTCTTCAGGGCTTCTTTCCTGATTTCATATACAATAAATGCACTTTAATTCTCCTATCTTCCTAAAGTGTTAGATTCTTTCCTCTACATTCAGCCAGTTCTGTCATTAAATTTTATTTAATGTAAATACAAATTTATTTCAAGCTTTAGACAACCAAGCAAATAAACTGTTAATGGTGGACTCACAAGCTAACACATTGAACACAGAATCCATAAAGGTGCAGTTTTATCAATACAAATATTGACCCAGGTCCAGTGTTAACAGTCTAGCCTATTTGGCCTAAATCTTTTAGAGTCCATTCTCACATGTATTCTTTGTGCGTCTTTCATTACACATTAGCAAAATCTTGCAGTTCTTTTCTAATGTAAATATTTTCCTTTACATTCAGACTCTGTAATCACCCTTCTTCCCTTCCCTTTCCCCCCATTGCCTAAAGCATGCTGGAGTGATTGTGGTTATGGGTCTAGAGTCAATAAATGGGGGTTGGAGTGGATCTTGAAGAAAATAAACATCCCTTTGCATGACCCCTTTCCCAGACGAGATTACTATAGGGTCTTCAAGCAAAGCAAGGCTAATTTCTTCTGACATTGGACACTAGACTGCTTCCATTAGAAAAGGAGTTTAAGATTTTTTGCTTTTTTTTTTTTTTTAAGATTTTTATTCATTATTTTTAGAGAGAAGGGCAGGGATGGAGGAAGAAAGGGAGAGAAACATCATTGTACGGTTGCCTTTCACCTGCCTCCAGCTATGGACCTGGCTAGGGACCTTGCTGGGCACCTTAGCTTGAGATCTGGTTTGCAACCTGGTTATGTGCCCTGACTAGGAGTCAAACCAGCAACCTTTGGGTTCACAGGCTGGTGCCCATCCACTGAGCCATTAGCTAGGGCAATATTCTTAGCTCTATTATTCCAAGTCCACATAGATTTTGTCATTCCTAGTGTTAAGGTTCTATTGCTTTCCCATCATTGCTCTGTTTTATCTGATGAGGCTTGATGAGTTTGTGAATACATTTTATATAGTAATTCTATTATATACACAATTAACTTTTAGATCTGATATACAGTTGTAAAAAAAAAAAAAAAAGAGAGAATTTTTCAGGACCATCATAGACGGTGACTGATTTTCTAGCACCAGCTGAATACTTAACATATCAAATTGTCATCAGTTGTTCTACACAGTTAGAAACAGTCATTCCACTCACAGTCCTTTTAGTCACTATGAATACAAGGGTCAAAAGTAACAGCCACTTAATTCACAGATATATGAGGAAAATTATTATTTAAATAAAGGTGGTATTGCAAAGCTAAGGGGGCAAATAAATTAGCAAATTGAAACAAATAAATAGTCATCTACAGCAAAATAAAGTTGGATCCATACTTGACTATACACATATATATATAGTATATACAAAATTAATTTTAAAAAAGCAAACCATCCCAGCTGGTGGCACAATGGATAAGGTGCCAGCCTACGAACCCAAATGTCACTGGTTCTATTCCCCAACCAGGGCACGTTAATGAGGTTGCAAGCCAGGTCTCTAGCCAGGTCCGTAGCTGGAGGCAGGTGAAAGGCAACCATACATTGACGTCTCTCTCCCTCTCTCCCTCTCTCCCTCTCTCCCTTTCCCTCTCTCTAAAAATAATAAATAAAAATTAAAAAAAAAAAATCAAACCATGAGAGCAATTTAAAAAAAAATACAGGAAGATTTAATGAAAAAAACTTTTCTAATTAGGACTTAAAATCCAAAAGTCATAAGAGAGAAGACTGATAAATATAACTACATAAAATTTTATAACTTCTGCTTGCATTTAGAAAATACAAGAAAAGGCCAAAGACAACAAACTGGGAAAATATCACCAATTCACAACATAGAAAAAGTGACAATCTTTCTAATATACAAAGGCCTAGAAATTCATAAAAATGTAGGGAAATTAGAAAAGAGTATCAACAACTCACAAAAAATACGTACAAAGAGGAAGAAGTCAACAAAGACTCTGTCCCTTCTCCAAATTGATTGCATTCAAGCTGCACTATCAGGTTTCTCCCTCTTTTTGATCATACATTTTCATTGCTGGCCCTTAACTGCACTCCCTCCATGCTTTGCTGAATCACTCCCATTTGGTTTATTAACTAGGAACTCAAATCTCCCATCCTGTTTTCCAGTTTTCCAGTTACATACCACGCTCCTCCTGGGTGGGATGCTTTAGGTGGTCTCCCAGGTAATATATTTTCTAGTTGACCCTATTTGGACAACTCCTATTTATTTTCCTTGGAATTAAAATTTCCTTCAAACGGCTTGCATTTCATAATGCCTGTAAATTCTATATTCGGATAAACTTTATATACTTCTTCAGGTTCAGGTGAAATACATGTTTTATAAGATTAGTACCTTTGGCCAGGTTTTCCTGCATTAGTCTGAAGTCCTTTCTTTCATATTTTGTTTTCTTACTGATGTTTCAAATATCTGTAATGACCATGACTGGGGTTCAAAGCAGTAGGCATGCAACAAAATTCTCTCTTGTAGAACATTTTCCTTTTCTTTCATTTTAGTAAAAACATTTAACACAAGATTTAACTTTTAAACAAAACTTTAAAGTGTATAACGCAATATTGTTAACTACAGGCATAATGTTGTACAGTAGATCTCTAGAACTTATTTGTAACCGAAACTTTATACTTGTTGAATAGCAACTCTACTTCTTTTTCATGTTGGGCCCTGGTAACCCCTGTTTTACTCTGCTTCTAGATATTTGATTATTTTAGGTACCTCACATAAGAGAAATTTGTCCTTCTGTAATAAGCTTATTTCACTTAGCATAATATACTCCAGTTTTACTGATGTTTTTACATATTACAAGATTTTCTTTTTTTAAGGCTGAAATAATATTCTATTCTATGTATGTATTTTATTTTCTTTATCTACTCTTGTCAGTAGGAATTTAAGTTATTTCTACATTTTAGTTATTGTGAATAATATTTCAATAAACTTAAGAGTGCAAATATCTTTTCAAAATCCCAATTTAAGTTCTTTTTGGATATGCTACGCCCAGAAGTGAGGTTGCTGGATCATAGGAGAGTTATATTTTTAAAAATTTGAGGAGCTTTCATAATGTTTTTCATAGTAGCTGTATTGTAACTTCTATATTATATAACACTAGGAAGCATAAAATCTATATTTATTTATTTTTAAATTATTAGTCTAAAATTCATTTGGGCAAAGGTGTTATCATAGCTGCTGTGAACATTTTATTTAACAGAACACTGTGGAGAAGAAAATGATGTACCTGGGTCAGGGATCATTTTCAGAGGAAAGTGAACAAGGGTACATAATGAGGTGATTTGCTCAATAAGCAGGGCTCTCTCTCAAGAATGAAGGTTTGGCTTTTAAGACAGGATGACAGAGAGAGGAGGTTGCAAGATGGGTGCCAAGTCCCCGGAAGCTCCAGGCACTTGCTCCCAGCGCGGGATCCGCCTTCCTGCTAAACCACAGAGCAATCCACTCAAAATTCCAGCTGAGTGTGAGAGCCCACACAAGAGAGTGTGTGAACAGATGAGTGTAAAGGATGTGTGTGAGTGTACAGGAGCCTGTCTACCTGTATGTAGGGCACTTGGGAACCAGAGGCCCAGGTTCCCCTGGCAGAGCCACTGCCACTGCCACTGCCACCATGCAACCCAGCAAGCCTGGCTGTGTAGAATTTGAGGAAGTTACCATGTAGACCTTTCGAAGAAGCAGCTGGAGCGGCCCAGCCTCAGCACCTGCCCTTGTTTCTGCCGTCCACCCCAGGCCGGGCTGCACATGCCGCTGCTGGGAACCAGGGTTCAGAGGCGGCTGTACTTCCCAGGAAGAGAGCTGTCGCCTCCCCGGCCCTGGGTACCACTGGAACCATGAATGGGACAGAGTTTGACTGAAGAGGCTGCAGTTTGGCCAAAGAGCCAGGAGTGCCGGGCACAGGGTGAAGAAAGGCAACCAGAGCAGTAGGAGCACAGCAGCAGGACCACAGGGCTGAGCTTCACTGCAGGGAGTGGCATGAGTCCCACCACTGTCCAGTGTTATAGTTTGGCTGCGGAACTCTTCCTTTCCTGCCCAGATCCCATCAGGGTGATATGAGACTTGAAAGAGGACATTGCATACCAGATATAATCTATTGATAGGGGAGCACGGAAAGCATGGGTGTGAGGGAGAAGAGTCCATAGGTGGCCTCCTGTATGTCCCCCAAGCGGGGATCCAACACTCACCTAAAAGCCTTCTCAAGGCAGAGGTGGGTGTGGTAGGGGTTGAGCCCCTTAGCCCTATGGTGGAAAGTTCCCACCAATTAATGGGCCAAAAATCAGGACCCAAATACAAGAAGAGAGTCCATAAATCCTCACAAGGGACATTCCTGGAGCATTCAAAACAGAAGATCAAAGGGTCTGTACCATGGCGCTTTCTGCTCTGGGGAGAGATGAAAACCAGTTGGAGACAAGCCCACCAGTTTAATTTTTTTTTTTTTTTTTTTTTTGTCCTTAAAGGGGCAAAGCACAGGCTTTGTGTTTGCAGCTACTCATCTTGGGCCCCAATGAAGGGTGGGTGGTGCAGACTAAACTTGAGTGAGGACAATCTGGAGCAGGAGGCACTGGGGATTCTAGGGAAGCAGCTGTGGGATTTTCAGATCCCCAAAATACCTAAACTCCATAGCGGCCATCTTTCTTGTGCTATAAAGAGATGTTAAATATGAAGATGTAGTGCCGAGTTAGGTCTTCCATTTGAAAGATAGGTGGAATGTGTTTTGTTCAGCTACATTATGATTTCTAAATTCCGTTAGTTTGTGAACTAACATGAGTCTAATAAATTTAAGTTGGCTTTTTTTCAAAAACTAGTCTGATTTTAATTCTTACAGAGTAGTGAAGATGGCTGTGCTACTATAAACTTGCAAGTTTAACAAAACCTCAAGACTACACCACTTATATCCATGCAAGCAGGTCATAAGTAGTTTTGAAGTAGAATAACTTCTGAAGACCTAACTCGGCACTACATCTTCATATTTAACATCCCTTTATAGCACATCACTGTTCAACTTCCTTGCCATTTCTATTGTAACCAAGCTTCCAGACTTCTTCAGTTCGTTTCCACTCAATTCTGAATATAACAGGTTATTGTTCTTACCTATCTACAGTCTCAGCATAACACTTACTTCTTCAATTCCGGTTTCTAGAAGCTATTTTCTTAAAAAAAAAAAAAAAAAAAATCAAAGGCTGGGGTATCTAAGTGAATAAAACACTTCAAACACAGTAGGAGGGTAGATGACAAATTTTATAGTATTATCTTGTACATGTTAATTCATTCCAGAACTCTTGATGAGTGCTGAAACTAACCAGTACTGAAAAAGTGCTGAGAGTTGAAATATTTCTCATCAAAATGCAACGAGTACCTCTGTACGATGTATATCATTTGTATCAAGAAATTCAAGTCTATATAGATGACAGGTCATGAAAGTAGAAAAAAACCTGAGAAAAATAACATTAGATGGAATCTTTCCTTAGCATTAAACACAACTATCCTATTCTATTTCTCTAGCAAAAACTTCCATTTCCCCATTTTTGATATCACTCTAGAAAATTGATGTGCAAATAACTGTACCTGTGCTTTCTACCCTCATTGAAATGTGTCAAGTTCCTTTCCAATAGGAAAATATAACAAAACATTAACATAACACAGATTTATGCCATAGTAATGTGATGAGGTTAAGCATTATTTTTCTTTGCTAGCAAAAATAATGATTAAATAAAGACTAAGGCCCTGGCTGCTGTGGCTCATTTTTTTTTAAGATTTTATTTCATTATTCCTAGAAAGAGGGGGAAGGGAGAGAGGCAGAGAGGGAGATAGACATCAATGTATGGTTGCATTTCAACTGCCTCCAGCCACAGACCTGACTGAAGACCTGGTTTATAACCTGCTTATGTGCCCTGGCTGGGGAATCAAACCTGCGACCTTTGGGTGCGCAGGCCAGCACCTTTGCTGTGGCTCATTGAATAGGCACTGGCCTTCAAACGAAAGTGCCACTGCTTTGGTTTCCAATCAGGATATATATCCAGCTGATAAGTCAGGTCTCCAGCTCAGCTCTGAGCTAAGTACAGATGAAAGACGAACATACATTGATGTTTTCCTTTATTACTCCATCAAATATTATCTGCCTAAAAATAATGAATAAAATTTTTTGTAAATGTAATAAAATAAATGAAGTCTAAGAACAAAAATAAAGAACATTTGAAGAGGTCCAAAGTTTAATGAGATGCCCTATGTATACATTTCCTTCTAAAAATTACATTACTATATGAAAAAAATTGTTAAAATTTAAATATTTCAAAAACAGAGAATCTAGTTAATACATCTGAAATAACCAAGCTTGAATAAAACCACATAATTTTAAGTTCTTAGATTATTAATCTCTCATGAAAATATGTATAAATAAAAAACATAAAGTAAAAGAAGAATCTTTACTCCGTATTATGCCCAGAAACAACATTGGCCTTTGTAGTGCCCCTGATGTTCGTTCTTCTATTCTTGCCTTATTTTCTATGCTTTCTTGGGGTATTTTTCTTATAAGCCACGTCCTGAGAGTCTATTTTTGGGTTTACGTTCCGCTGCCTCATCCAAGGAATCATAAACCGTGCCAAAGCAAGTTGTCCTGCCACCACCAGAATGAGTTCCCAAATCCAAACACAAAGGTGGCATCGGGTGTGGTCTCACACATTCTGGCTCGTTGTCCCCCAATTCCTGTCTCGGGCGCTGGTGCCTTGCCAGGGTGAAGGACACCCATGACCATTTGTTTCCCGCTGACTC
>PVIW01012023.1:15140-34402 GCA_004026585.1 Noctilio leporinus | reverse complement strand
GGGGAGGGGGACAGAGGGGAGCAAAAAGGGGATGGATGTAATACAACAACAATAAAATTAAAAAAAAAAAATACTATTAGGTAATTAAAAAACATGAAATGCTGATACACACCACAATAAGGATGAACCTTGAAAACATGATAAGTAAAAGAAGTCAAACACAAAAGATCACATATTGCATGATTCTCTTTATATTCAGTATCCCAATTAGGCAAATCTACAGACAAAGTAGATATGCGGTTGCCAGGGGATGGAGGGAGGAGAGAATGAAGAGTGACTGCTAATGGGGTTTCTCTTTGGGGTGATAAAAATGTTCTGAAATTAGGTAATGGTGCTGATGCACAACTCTGTGAATATACTAAAACTCATCAAATTGTACACTTTAAAAGGGTCAATTAAATGATGTGTGAACCATACATCCACTTTTTAAAAAACTGCATGATTTATATTTGTCCATTTACACAAACACAACTTGCCTACTATTGTTTTTAAAGTCTCTTTTGGCTAATAAACCAAATTTGTAATAACTACCATTTGAGATAAAAAAGATGAACACATCTCTGTGCTCAGGCAGCTCACAGTTTTGATGACAGGTGCACATATATGTGTAACACAACTTTGTAAATACAGTGAGAGCAATATCCTGAGAGTATCAAAAGCACACAAGGGAAGAATATTTAATGCAGCATGGAGGCAGGAAGGTTTTCTATAAGAAAAACTGTATACATCTTTTTAAAAAGGCGTGATTAGCCATACAAGTGGCAAAGAGGACTCATTTAATAAATATGAAGTTCCTATAAACTTTAAATGACATATAATTGCAGAAGGGTTCCTCAAATGTTATTCTCTACTGTTTTGACATTAAAAGTAGCTATCATAACACTCATTAAACATTTTTAATAAACTATAATATTGGTAGTTATCATTTAAACATAGATTGTCTTCCTCACTATTTAGTATGTTTCTTAAAGACAATGGACTTATTCTATACACCTATTGTAGTCCAAGTTTCTACAATACTACCTCCAATATAATATATGGTCAATGAAAATTACCACTGATGATAATAAAGAAGTATAAGTAATCATGTCAGCACAACTAAACCAAAGGCAAATAGAAGGAATCTCATATATTCTTAAATATGTTTTATACTATACTATTAAACACAGAAAAGTTTGAGATCTTATCTGAGTACCTGGGTAGCAGTATTTTCTTCTCTAAGAAGCAGAATTTCAGCTGTCAAAGCATCAATGAGTTCTCGATGATCACCTAATACTTGTTCCAGTTTCTGCCTTGTCTCTACTTCTTTACGCAATTGGAGCTCACTCTATAAAAAAGGAAAAAAATCAAATAAACTACCAGCAATAGCATCACATGTTGAAAACTAAAAGTTTCTACTCAAAGTTGTCAAAGAGAATAGTTACAAAGTATATATTTTGTGACAGTAATTAGAGTTCAGTATTTTTATTAAAAGGCTTATGTTATTAAAATGTGCTGCTTTATCCTCTTCCCTTTTTTAAATAGAACAGAATAAACAGAATGGTATGTAGAATTAAATAACTATAATTTTGTAGAACAAAGTAGAAGGAAGTACATGTACATATTGCTTGAATATATGTAGACCATCTCTAGAATCACACACAGGTGTCTGGTAATGATAGTTGGCTACAAGGAAACAAACAGGTTAAAGGGAAATTAGGGTGGGAATTAGATTTTTCATCATACACCCCTCTGTATCTTTGACTTTCCTAGCATGTGAATATATCACCAATTTGACAATTAAGTCTGTTAAAATATAATTTTAAATAAATGACAACAGGTTTAAGTGGTTGACCTTTGTAAAGCAAGTGATTAGCTAAAAAAGAGTACATGCTTCTAAGCCTGTAATACTTTCAGACAGCCAAAGGTACACTCCTGGAGATTCCTGACTTGAGGGTAGAAGAATGTTAAGACTTTCATAACTCTGACACTACAATAAATCTTTCCCTAAAAAAGTAATTTTATGAAGATAGCTCCAGAGAAATTGAAAGCTCTAATTATAGAGGTGAATCAACACTTTTAATAATAAAATTTCCTTAAATATTTTTACATTTTATGCTTAACAAATTTAATACATAAAAATAGTTCAAATGTTTTACTTTAAAAGATGAACTACATAGCTAACTCTAATTCCATAGCATCCTGAGGACTGGTTATTATTCACAAATGAATTAAACAATCCTTGCTTATCTTATAAATTATTTAATAATAATAAAATGTTATGCTGAAGTAGGCCCAAGTTACCATACAAATAACATGAAGAATGTTCCTAACCTGGATCTACACATAACAGGCATGCTGTTCTCCAAGCTGAACTCAAGCAGGAGTAGGAAGCAGAAGCAGTAGAAAGAGGACACATTTAGTAGTTCTATTTTATCTAGAACTGCTGAATAATATTCAATATTAGCACAAGATCTTTTACTTACAACAAATTCACTTTCCTAATTATATTTTACATTAAAATCAACATCACTTACCTGAGCATGTATCTACATCCTAGCTGATACATGAATCATCACGGAGAAGGAAATTCAGAGGATACCTTTACTGCAGATAATCTAAAACTGAGGTATTTTAAACAAATCAAACTTGACTATACTTTATTTGGAAGTTACAACCAATTAAGTATAGAGGAAAAATCCCACACATTTCCTCCAGCACTCTGAAGAAGAGACTCTAATAACTTCATGCTCTTACCTCTTTAAGGTACCGAACCAGGCGACAGAGGGAGCTCACCAGTGACAGAGTGAAGCCTGTAAGCCCCCGACTGCTCTGCGCCTCCTTGACCTCACGTCCTGTCAACCGTTCATACTCTTCCATTTCATGTTCCACTTCGTATATCATGTGCTTGAGGACATCCAGGCTGGGATTATTGCTATTTGATATGTCTGTGGAGGCTATGCTAGCTGATAACATGTTTTTCTCCTGCTTCAAAGGAGCACGCAACTCCGGTTTTCTTTTCACTGACAATGACAGAAATCATTCTGTTTCAAGATCAAGAAAATTACAAGAGAAAACGACTAGAAAAACCTTTGGCTGTTGTTCACAGTTTAAAAAATATTTTTATAGAAGTTACTATTTTCTCACAAAAATATACAGAGTTTAAGCCAGGTTTACACTATCAGTAAGGAACAAACTAGAGCCATCTTTCTATAGTTACATGGGATAAAAGGAGGCATTTTTCAGATACCACTCAACAAACTTACTTAGGTAGTTCCTACTGGATAACTAAATGAAAAAACATTTACTAAGACTTTAAGACAGTTCTATGAAGTTCCATGTTTAATAATTCATCTTTGTAAATTAAGGGAGTAAACCTTTATTCAACAGCTGTTTTTGCTTCCTTGGGTTCAGCACTTGTCCCACAACATAGCTTGAGTTTACCGACTCGGCGGATTCTTCAGGCTGAAGCCTGCTGCGGATTCTCCCGACAGCACCGGTAGCATTCAGAGCAGCTAAAACAAAGAATATTTCCAGAAGTACCTCAGGTGAAAAGAAATGTTTAAAGCATTTCAATTGGCAGATTAAGCAGGATCTTACTCAGGCTAAAGCAATCAAAACTCAAATAATTGCGTTAACAATTACTGTGTTCAAGAACTAACATAATAAAGGAAGCTATTCCTCTGTGAGAAATAATACAATGGGAACATATACCTTTTTTTCTTTCCTCTGTCGGAGAGGCAGATGATGGAGTCCCGGGAGGGCTTGTTACTTGTGACCGTGTTGCTATTTTCTGCTGAATATCAGTCCACAGTTGATTAATTAACTCTGAATTATCTTCCTTTAGTTGGTGAAGAAACCTATAAATTAAGGGGCAACAACAATATTAGAATAATAAGTGCTACCATTTAGACTGTTCAACTGTTTACATGTTTGATTTAAAGAAACTTTTCATAATCAAAGAAAAAAATTTTTGCTTTAACTTAAAAGACAGAGGGCTAAAATGCAAGTCTTCTTAGTGTTAGAAGGAATCTTTCCAGGTCTTTCTCAGTTCCCAGACCATGCTGGCTCCTAAAGCAGGGCCATTTTGTCCTTTCTGAAATGGTATGGGTCCCTCCACCTCTTTCTCTAGAGAAAGTACATGGCTTGGTTCCTTTTGGTTTCCCTCTCCTACCAAGAAGCCTGTTCTCATGTGAGAGGAAAGTTAAGAAGCTAGGAAAACTCCTGGACAAGTGGAACAAGGAAACTGAGACAAGAAAAGTAAATAAGGCCAAACAATTTGAGCAGCTTAGAGCCAACTAGTGAATCACACACAAGACCTTACCCCTTCTAACTCAGAACACTTGAGAGCAAATGTTTATATTTTCCCTCCCTAACCCAGAAATAAGTAGCTTAAATCTCCATGGTCCGGGAGATAGAAAACAGAGACCCAATTAATGCCATTTATGCCAGCTAAACCCTGAGTAAGTCAGGGGTACAAGTAACAAAAACCCATTAAAAGCTAGACAGATCCAATATAAAAGTAAAACAGTAAAACAGATCACCAAATGATCCCCTGTCCCTGACCCTACATACACTTGTTTTAATGCATCAGCATATGAAAAATGCACCTGGAAAGCTGATGAATGAATATTCAGCTGAAACCCTCCCCTAAGATTCTTGTCCACAGGAAAAAAAGATAAAACCCCCCAGGACAAAGACTCAGAGTTGGGCTCACTCTGGAGCACACCCAGGCCCCTTCCCTGGCATGAACTTTTTACTTTCTCCTAGATTCTAAGAGTCCCCATGAGACTTGTAACCAAGCCGCTGAAGCTCATCCTGGGCTTATCCCCTAATCCTGTCTCAAAGGCCGCCCCCTTTCTTTGACTTCCCCGTGAGCTAAGAGCAGCCCTGCCTTAGCTCACTTTTTTCCTGTAACATTTTTAGGGAGCCAAAGCAGAGCACTGCCTAGGCTCTCTCCTGTTACTCTCCTGTGATGTCTTTGACCCTAAGTCCTTCCTTGGTTTCACTGTTCCCAGCTTTAATAAACACACTCTCAAAGTCACCTAGACTCATGTGAAATCTTTCCTACACAAAATCAAGAACCCACTCACTACAGGCCGGTCTGAGGCTGACCTACTCCAGCTGGTCCCTGTCTGGAACACTCAGAGCACGGCCTCTGCTCATTGCTGAAGTAAAGTGACAGCAGCAGGCTCTGCCCCTGTGTGTTAAGGAACAAGGGGAAGAAGTGGGAAGAAGCTGTAGAGTAGAAAATTAAAGAGCTACACTTTTTGCTTTACTCATCCTCATCACTGGTAAATATGGTATTTTAATCTCCAGTTGTCTATTTCTCAATTGGACTGTGATTTAAAAGAGCTAGGAGGCCAAAAAGCAAAAACCACCCAAATGTCCCCAAGCTGATGAACGTGATATAATCACACAATGGATTATGTAGGCATAAAAATGAATGAAGCACTGATATATCTATAACCTACAACATGATGAATCTTGAAAACATACTAAGTAAAAGACACCAGACACAAAGACCACATATTGCATGATTCTCTACATATGAAATGTCCTGAAAAGGCAAATCTACAGAGATAGAAAATAGACTAAACTAATAAATTAGATATGGGCTCAAGAGTTTGGGAGGAAATGGGGGTTCACTGTTAAAGAATATGGGGTATCTTTTAGGTATAATAGAAATGTTTTAAAATTGATTATAAACTGCATTAATCTGTGAATATATTAAAAATTATCAAATATCACACTTTAAATGGGTGAACTGTATGGTATGTGAATTATAAATAAATAAAGCCATTATCAAAATTCAAATCAACCAAGACAAGCAACATCTTTAATGGCTTCACAAACATCAACCTAATGAAGTTGATTTCAAGCAACCCACAGGAAGCATACTGAACATTAATTGCTATAAAGTATATTAAGCAAAACATCTGTAATGTAGTCTAGTCATAGGGGTTAGTTATTAAAGCATCAGGAAGATGCCTCTGTAAGACATCTAGCTCTATGTCTAAACTTCAGGACAAATATTAAGACAAGTATTGGGATGAAATTTCTATACAAATTGGGAAAATTCAAACTAGTATGAGCTCACATTTCTGTCTCTAATGTTTAAAAGTCAGGTTATGTGAAATGATAAGAAAAAATAATGTAATACTATCTATGATAGACTATAGAATAAATCTGCCAAAGTTACCTACAAGATTAATCCCTGGAACCTGTATTACCCTACCTGACCATAAAGGAATTTTGCAGTTGTGTACATCCATACAAAGGCAATATAACAAAACAGTAGCAATATATTTATAAACCAAAATAAAATTAGCCCTGGCTGGTGACTCAGTGGATAGGTGCTGGCCTGTGAACCCAAAGGTCACTAGTTCGATTCCCAGCAAGGGCACATAGCCGGGTTGCAAGCCAGTTCTTCAGCCAGGTCCATAGCTGGAGGCAGGTGAAAGGCTATATCTTTCCCGTAATGGTTACACATTGATGTTTTCTGTAATGGTTATACATTGATGTTTCTCTCCCTCTCTGCCTCCCTCCCTTCCCCTCTCTCCAAAAATAATAAATAAAATCTTAAAAACAAACAAACAAACCCTAAATAGTTAAGTTCCTGAGAAAATATAATTTACCAAAATTGATGTGAGCAGAAAAATAGAAAATTTAAATTGAAAGATTTCAGCTAATGAACATTCACTCACAACAACAACAAAATATTTAAAGTATATATATCTTGAATCGGAAAATCAAAAAATAAGACCAAAATGGGTTAAAACCTGGAATAAAGCAAGAATTGACTGAGCTCAGAAAATAAATCCAAGAAAAAGAAAAATTACCTCAGAAATAAATTATAATATATTCAATGGAGAATTGTTAAATAAACATTTAATAATGAACATTAATGAATTACAGGAAAAAGAAAAAATTAAAATAAGACCAAGGAGCATAAAAATGGTTACAGAGAAAAGTACTTGAGATGACAGACATAAAAGATTTAAAAATTTAAAAAGGAATCCCTAAAAAAGAAAAACTGGTGTCATAAACCTAATTTAAAACTGTAAACCAAAACTTTCAAAAACAAAATGGGACTTCTGGCCAAGATGGAGGTGTAGGTAGACACACTTTCACCTCCTGGCACAACCATAAAAAGGGTTACATCTACCACAAAACAAAACCAGAACTACCAGAAAATTGAACTGCAAGGAAGTTCAACAAACAAAGAAATAAAAAAAGAAATACTCATCCAGATAGGTAGGAGGGGTGGAGGCAGGGAGGTGATGCAGGGAGGACACAGTGGGGCACTACTGCCCCACTGCTGGGCCAGCCAGCAGAACAAGCAGTCACATATTATAAAAGTCAGGAAGGACACCTGGGGAGTGATCCTAGCCCCTGGCCAGACTGCACAGCTCATAGTTCTAGTGCCAGGAAAATAAAACCACACTGCTTCTGTCTGTGAAAAACAGTGGGGATTGGGGAGGAGGAAGAAACTGCCTTTCTCTCAGAAGTCTGTTTAGAGGGCTTCCAGGTCCTAGAATGTCAGCAAACCCACCCACTCTAGGAACCATCTCCAGGGTAACAGCTAGAACGGCACCAGTGCCACACTGGAAGCAAGTGAAATGACTGGAAAAGTGGTGAGTGCCAAGCAAGCAGTATTGTTTCCTCTCTGACCCCTCTCCCACATACAGCACCACAAGGCTGTGAAACTGGTTGCCCAGCACTGATCAATACCTAAGGATCCATTCCTTACAATGTAACAGGTTCAACAGCTCTACCTAAGAAACAGAGGGAAACACAGGAGGCTGTCAAGTTGAAAAGAGAGAGAATTATAGCCCAAAAGAGGGAGCAGATCAAAGCTCCAGACAGAGAATTAAGCAATGGGGAGATAGCCAACTTAACAGATGCAGTTTAGAACACTGGTGATAAAGATGCTCACAAAAATGATTGCGTACAGAAAATGAATAAGGGAATAAGTGAAAGCCATACTAAGTGAAATCAAGAAAAATCCACACAAAGCCAGTAGTAATGAAAAGGAAGCTAAGGTTCAAATCAACGGTTTGGAACATAAGGCAGAAATAAACAACAATAGAGAATGAAAAAAATAAGAATTGATAAAAATGAGGGGAGGCTTAGGAACCTCTGGGACAACTTTAAACATACCAACATCTGAACCATAAGGGTGCCAGAAGGAGAGGAAGAGCAAGAAACTGAAAACTTATTTGGCAAAGGAAACAGACATACAAGTCCAGGAAGCACAGAAAGTCCCAAGCAAGCTAGACCCAAAGAGGACCATACCAAGACACATCATAATTAAAATGCCAAAGGTTAAAGATAAAGAGAGAATCCTACAAACAGCAAGAGAAAAGCAGAGTTACCTACAAAGGAGTTCCCCTAAGACTGTCAGCTGATTTCTCAAAAAAAACTTTGCAGGCAAGAAGGGACTGGCAAGAAGTATTCAAAGTGATGAAAAGCAAAGACCTACAAACCTAGACTACTCTATCCCGCAAAGCTATCATTTAGAATGGAAGGGTACATAAAATGCTTCCCAGATAAGACAAAGCTAAAGTAGTTTACTATAGGGGACGGTGATGGCTGACATCGAAAGCTAAGACTGAGCACCAGCAAAGCCGCACTTGATCACTCACATCTGCAAAGCAGAATCAGGCCAGCAGCTGACGGCAGCCAAAATCAGTGGGGGTAGAGAAGGAAATAGATAACCACAAGCTTCAGCTGAATGTTGCTGAAACCGGTGCACAAAAAACATTTATCCTTTCAAAAGCCTGGGAACGGGACAATCTTTGCCCACAGTGTTCCCTTAACTCTGCAAAACCTCCTTAAGCTTTAGCTGACCAATCCCTGTAAAATAAACGCGGAGACCATGTTCATGGTCATTGTCTCTCCATTCAAGAGTTCCACCTGGCCCCCGCTTTTCTCTAAACTAGGTTGTGTCTTTCTTAATCTCCCATCATCCCCACTTAGGGACCTCCACTCCGAGCGGGTCGCAGCAATTTACCAACACCAAGTCATTATTATATGAAATGTTAAAGGGACACATATAAGAAAAAGTAGATCAAAACTATGAACAGTAAAATGACAAACTCACAACTATCAATAAATGAATCCAAAAAACAAAAAGGACCTAAGCAAACATCTAGAAGAGGTACAAAACCATAGATACGGAGATCATATGAAGGGTTCCATGGGGAGGGGTAAAGGGACAAATGGGGGAAAAGTGCAGAGATTAAAAAGCATAGCTGGCAGGTACAAAACAGACCGGGGGGGGGGGGGTGTTAAGTATAGTAAAATAAATGGAGAAGCCAAAGAACTCATATGCATGACCCCTGGATATGAACTAAGTTAGGGAGGGTAGAGATTGCTGGGGAAAAGGAAGAAACTGGGCAGAGGAGGGGCAAAGGAGAAAAAAAAGTGGGACAATTCTAACAGCATGATCAAAAATATATACTTAAAAAATAAAAAGGCCCTGGCTGGTGGCTCAGTGGATAAGGCGCTGGCCTACAAACCCAAAGGTTGCTGGTTCAATTCCCACCCAGGGCACATAACCAGGGTGCAAGCCAGGTCTCCCGCCAGGTCCATGATTGGAGGCAGGTGAAAGGCAACCACACACTGATGTCCCTCTCCCTTCCTCTCCCTTCCTCTCTCTCTGGAAATAATAAATAAAATCTTTAAAAATACTGCCTTCTGTCAGCTTCTCAAATCATTAATACAAAGTTTTCTTTTCATTATTCCAAAATGCCTACATTAATTCATTTGTTTAAAGAATTACTCTTTTAAGTAATATGAATTGCAACATTACCAGATGCGTGCAAAAATACATTTATACCCATACCTATTTTTACACATATTTATATTACTTACTGGATTTTGAAGAGTTAATACAAAAAATTTAAAATATGCCAATAGCTTACATAATTATTACATGTTAAATGACAGTATTTTAGATATATTGTAACAAGATTAAGCAATTTTTTTTCTTCTTTAATACTTATTTTACTCTGGAATACCATTTTTGTGAAATATATCACAGACGTGGTGTATTGCAGAACTCACTTTTGTAAAAGTTGTCCTAGAGACAGTGCCAAACCCATAGTAAAAAATGAATTTGGTTTTTGATTGGTGGTTACAGAATAGACAGGGGGGTGTTAGGAAGAACAAAGGAAATAGAGAAGCAAAAGAACTTATATGCATGAATCATGGACATGAACTAAGGGGGACATTGCTGGAGGGAATGGAGTACTGGGTGGAGGGGGGCAAAGGGAGGAAAATTGAGACAACTGTAATAGCAAAATAAATAAAATATATTATATATAAATAAAATAAACCAAAAAATGAATCCATATATGAAAGGGCTAACTGGCTTAAGAAAAAACTTACCTAGAAAGGTAAACTCTAAGACATAACTTAGTAATATTTAAATTTTAAAGGTAGAGAAGACATTTAATTTTCAATATAAAAGAAAATATAAACATAAATGCTAAAAAGGTAAAATATAAATTTAATTATCAAGTAACTAGGCAAAACTGTCGAATTATTTAAAAGGGCAAGTAATCCTGAGCAGTGTGGCTCAGTTGGTTGGGCATCATCCTGCAAAATTAAAGGTCACTGGTTTGATTTCCAGTCAGGGCACAAGCCTAGGCTGCAAGTTCAGTCCCTAGTAAGAGTACATGAGAAGTAAATGACTGATATTTCTCTCTTGGAACAATATTTCTCCCTCACTGACCTCTCTTTAAAGTATGTATAATCTTTTAAAAAATAATAAAATTAAAAGGCAAGAAAATTATCCTAGTTTCAGACTTCCTAAAGACAGTATTCAAAGCAAACCCAGAGTGGAGTAATATTTGCAAGAAAGTCAAGGGGGGGAAAAGAACATATTAACTAAATATGTAAATCTAGCTAAGCTGTCCATCAAGTATCAAAGCTATAGAAAAGTTCTTAAACTTTCAAAAACTCAGGGAATATTCAAAAACTTCATAATAAGCTCTAAAAGATCCAACAAAAAGTTAACTAGAGGAATGACATAAAAGGGCTGACATAAACATTTAATACATATTGACTTGTAGCTCTAAAATTAAAACATAAATGGAGCCCTGGCTGGTGGCTCAGTGGATAAGGTGCCAGCCTGCAAACCCAAAGGTCACTGGTTGGATTTCCAGCCAGGGCACATAACCAGGTTGCAAGCCAGGTCTCCAGCCAGGTCCACAGCTGGAGGCAGGTGAAAGGCAACCATACGTTGATGTTTTTCTCCCTCTCTGCCTCTCTCCCTTCCCCTCTATCTGAAAATAATAATAAATAAAATCTTAAAAAAATTTTTTTTTTTAAACACAAATGGGAATACACAAGAAAGAACAGTACATAAATGTTGTACATTCTTGGAAACAAAAAATATGTAGCTAAAAATGGGGAGAAGGACGGAGAGGAAAGAAGGAAGTAATGGGAATATAGAGCAACTCATTTGTTGCACAGGCAATGGATAGAAGCCAAAACAACCACCACTTCAAACCAACACACCTGACAGTGAAAGGTTAAATAAGGAAATGGGGAACTAAAGGCTATTTAAAAGGTAGATACACAAAGACAACCAACTAGCACAAAATTTAAAACTTTATAAGTATCAAAAGAAGTTTTAAAAAGAACATAGGAAAGGAAAACCATAATTATAGTACTAACACACATAGTACTATAAAATGATAAATTTGACATCAAACATAACTATCAATAAATAAGACAGGTCTTTCCACCAATTAAAAAAAAGATTTTCCTATTGACTAACAAGACAAGGCCCAATTCTATATTAAATATAAGGGATACACCTAATACACAAGAATTGAGAAAGGCTAAAAATAAAAGGATGAGCAAAGATGAACCAGGCAATTTAGAAATAAGGCAGAAGCTTCATTCCTGATCTGAAACAAAGTAGAACTGAACTCAGAAAGCATTCAGTGGGGCATGCTAAATGCCATAGAAGATACAATATTTATGAATATTCATGTACCAAGAAATACAATAATCACTTTTATAAGGATGGATTCAAAAAAAGAAATATAAATATCAATAAAATTAAATTTGAACATAAATACATATCAAACACAAAGAAAAATAGAAATAATAATAACAAGAGACTTTAATACATTATTCTCAGTATAAGATATGGTAAAAGTAAATAGCATACAGAAGAAATTAACATAATCAGGGAAGCAGATCTTGTGGATAAACATTTAGAACTTTATGCCTTGTTAATAGAGAATGCACCTTCTTCTCAGTACGCACAGAACATTCACAAAAATTTGATCATGTATTATTAGGTCACAAAGAACACATTGTTAAGTTCCACAAGTACAAATATTACAAACCACATTCTAACTGTAATGCAATCAAACTAAAAATAAAACAAAAAACCAAAGAGGTTTTTTATCTGAAAATATTTCTTAAAAAGCTATTAAACAACTCAGGTAAAAGGGAAAAATATAAACTGAAATTATGTAATTTCTAAAATAACAAAACATTCTATATATTAGAATATATAGTACATATTAAAAGCAGTATTGAGGGCTCTGGCTGACAGCTCAGTAGATTGGCGCTGGCCTGTGAACCCAAAGGTCGCTGGTTTGATTCCCAATCAGGGCACATAACCAGGCTGCAAGCCAGGTCTCCAGCCAGGCCCCCAGCTGGAGGCAGGTGAAAAGTAACCATACGTTAATGCTTCTCTCCCTTTTTTTCTCCCTTCCAACCCTTCTCTCTGAAAATAATAAATAAAATCTTTTTAAAAAATTAGAACCTTATAGATGCTTCTTATAAAATAAAAACACTGTTATTTCAATTTGATATTCTATATTTTAAAACTTATAGACAATATCACTTATGAATATTCATGTAAAATACTAACTAAAATATTAGCAAACAACGCCCAACACCACAATGGCCTAGTGCAATTTATTTCAGGGATGAAAGGGAAGTTCAACATTAGGTAATCCTCTATAAATGTAATGTATCATATTAATACATCTAAGCAGAAAAATCACATGATTATAAATGTTGAAAAGTCTTTGACAAAATTCAGTACTCAATCTATTTAAAAATATTCAAGAAAACAATAATTGATAGATACTTCCTGAGAATTGTTTTTTAAAAAAATAACCCTCAATACTAAAGTCAGCATCTTACTTAAAAGGAAACAATAGTAATTTTTACAAGTCAGAAACAACACAAGAATGCCTGCTATCTACATTATCACTTAACACTGTCCTATAGCTACTGCAATATACAAAAGAAAGTCAACTAGAGGCATAAGACTTAAGAAACAAGTAAAACTTGTTTTAAAAACAGATGACATAATAAAAAGAAAAAACCCTAAAAATCACTGCTAACCTAACTCAATCAAGAGTCAATAAGGTAGCCGAATATAAAGATAATATACTGAAATCAATAGCCTTCATAAACATAAACAATAACTATTTAGAAGGTATAATGGAAAAGAAAACCCCATTTAAGGATACCAAAAAACATATAATACTTAGGAATGAATGTAACAAGAAATAAGCAAAACATGTATGAGAAAAACTTCACTGAAATAGTCTTCAAAAACAAAAATATAGACTAACAAACGGGAAAACATTCTTTGTTCTTGAGTAGTAAAACAACGTTAATAAAAATGTCTATTTCTTCTCATTTATTAACATAGCAAAAATACCAGTAACCTTTTGTTAGGAAGCTGCATAAATTGATACTAAAGTTCGAGAATATACAAAAATATAAACATGTTGGAATCAATAAGAAAACTCTGATAAGTCTATCAAAACACTATCAACTCTACTTAAAACATTATAGTATCGACGCATGACTAGAGAAACAAAGCCATTAACTAGAATAAAAGGTTACTGGGGCAAAGGTAGTCATTTTAATAAATGACTTTTTAATAAATGGGTTTGGGACAATTCAATACCCATTTTTAAAAGATAAAACTTGGACCCATACCTCATACTATATACCAAAATAAACTCTAAATGATCCAGAGAACTAAATGTAAAAAATAAAACATACAAGCATTAGAAGAAAATGTGGGTGAATTCCTCAAAAAGTGGTTTTAGGAAAATATTTCAGAGTATGATTCGATATTCACATGCAAAAAATAGTAACAATAAATTCAAACTACATGTCTATATTTTTAAACTTTTTGCATGGTAAAAAAAAATGCCATAGCAAAATCAAAAGAAAAATAACAAACTGGAAGAAAATACAATGTATTATACTGGTAAAATACTAACATTCTCAGTATGTAAAAAAATGTTTACACTACTATGATTCATTACTCACCTATTAAATCAGGAAGAAAGTCTCACAACACACTCTAGTGCAGGCATTCTTTTATATTGCAAGTGGGAATGTAAAATATTACAACCCGCATAAAGCAGAATCTGGCATTTTTTAACAAAATTACATAGCATTAACCTTTAATCCCCAAATCCCACTCCTAATAATTTACTTAATATGGACCTCCAAAAATACAAAAATGCATATTCATAAGTTATTCACAGTAGCATTTTTATAACTTAATAAAACTGGAAACTACCTAATGCTCATATACATATATGAGAGACTCTTTTCAGTTATAACAATTTAGTAATATGCAGCTATAGAAACAGAAGGCGGAGGAGGAGAAAGAGAAAAATTAAGAGATCTTTCTATAAACTTATAAACTGCTTAGTGGTTATTTCCAGGATATATCTTTAAGTTCTAAAAGTAAATATGGTGAGTGGAAGGGAGCAAAGGGAAAAGAATTTGGGACAACTGTAACAGCATACTCAATAAAATATACTTAAAGAAAGTAAAAACGGTACATTATCTCTTTTGTAAGAAATAGAAAATAATACAATATATATGTATCAGCTTACATTTTCAAAAATAAAAGGAAAACTAATAAAACTGACTACCTACAAATTAAGGGTAAATGATAACTGATTAGAAGAGATAGGGAGTGGGTAACACTAATCTAAATATAGCTTTTTGTGTAGTTTATTCAAAAGGATGATGGGAAAAAATTAAATTTTAATACAAATAGAAACAAATAAACTTAATATATTCCCAATGAAAATAACCTTTAAAATATCTGCAAATAATCCTCAAATCTAGTTAGTAGGTTTACTTCTATATATAAGAGCAGCAATTCTAAAATTATGTTTTACGTATTAAAGGATTGTTTATGATCAAATATATTGTGTAATGTTTCCAGATATGTTTTTCAGTGTTAAAGAAGAAAGCTACAAATAAGATATAGCAAAGGCTAAGAAATATCTAGTAGTATTAAACTGAACTTAGAGATATCAGTGAAAACTCATGATTAAGATAGACAAATAGATACTAATATGGATATGTATACATGTATGTGTGTGTGTGTGTGTGTGTGCATGCATGTGCATATGTGTATGTACTGAAAGTGTAGGAAAGCAAAGCATGTCAGGCATGGGCTTCTTAAGTAAATGGCTGATTCCAAGGCAAGGGCAGAAAAAAATATTAGTCTGGAATTTTATGTTGTTCCAAAAATTAAGTGCTTAAAAAATGATGGGATAAGTCAAAAGGAAACAGGAAACAGGAGCTCCCATTTGCCAAATATATGGCAAATGAACATCAAAATAAATATAGAAGGAATAAATTATAATCTATTGTAGAAATCTGACAGACATCACTTTAACACAGCAATCAAAGTTAATAGCACCAATCAGGGAACCAATTCTGATATGATTGCTTCCTGATATAATACAAGGAGGACTTAGCATTACTTTAGAGGTATTCCTGTTTAAAACATTTCATCTGCATCCAATCACAAGAAAATATCAGACAAAGCCAAACTGGAGGATATTCTATAGAATAACTGGCCTGTATGTCTTTAAAACTGTTAATGTTATGAAAGACAAAAAACATCAAAATTAAACTAAAGAAGTTTCCAGATTAAAGAAAATGAAAGAGATATGAAAACTAAATGTGATAAGTAATCATGATTGGTTCTTAAAACACTAAAAAGGAAGTGTCCATAAATAATACTAAAGGGACAATTGAGGAAATTTGAAGATCTATAGATTAAACAACAGTATTGAATCAGTGTAACTTATCCATTGTGATCATCATACTGTTATTGTGTAAATGAATTATCTTATTCTTAGGAAATATCCACTCACATATTGAGGGATAAAAGAACATACAGTATTGCAGCTTACTTCCAAATATGTGCTTATGTGTGTATATGCAAATAAAGGCAGAAAAATGATATAGTAAATATACATACAAGGTTAACAATTAGTGAATCTAAGTGAAAAGTATACAGGAATTCTTATACTATTCTTACAACTTTTTTCTAATTGTATCTATCAAAATAAAAGCTTTCTTAAAGTAAAAATATACTATCAACTAATAAAAAAAGATGAGACCATTTTCCATTTCACCCCCTTCCACCTCCCAACTGACTGGTAAATGGCCTTCAATTTCTCAACACAGGCCTTGCAGGCCAGAAGAGAATGGGGTGATATATTCAAAGTACTAAAAGGAAGAAACTGCCAACTATGAATACTTCATCCAGCAAAGATGTCCTTCAGAAATGAAGGCAAGATATACTTTCCATAATAAACAAAAGCTGAAAGAATTCATCACCACTAAAGCTGCCTGACAAAAAATGCTGACAGGAGTTCCTCAAGCTGAGGTGAAAGGACCCTAAATAGTAACTATGAAAACATTTGAAAATATGCAACACACTGGTAAAAATGTAAGAATGTAGTCAGATTCATACTACTCTAATACTGTAATACAGTGATATGTTAACTACTTAATACTAGGATAAAGGTTAAAGAACAAAGGTATTAAAATAGCTATAGCTACAACAACAACAAAAAATGGGTAGAGGACCTGAACTGGTATTTTTAAAAAAATACACAAATAGCACCAGCTATATAAAAAGGTGTTCAACATCACTAGGAAATACAAACCAAAACCATAATGAGGTATCACTTCACATCCATTAGAATGGCTATCAGGAAGAGTCAAAAGGTAAAAAGTGTTGGTGACAATGCAGAGAAAAGGGAACACTTTTGCACTGTTGATGAGAATATAAATGGTACAACCATTATGGAAAACAGTACAATGGTTTCTCAATACATTAAAAATAGGAGAAAAAAAATAAAACTACCATCTCATCCAGTAATCCCACTTCTGGGTACATCGCCAAAGAAAATGAAAATGGGATCACAAGATATATCTGCATTCCCATGTTGACTGCATCATTATTCACAACTGCTAAGATGGAAACAACCTAGGTGTTTCTCAACAGATGAGTGATAAAGATGTGAGATAGATACACACACACACCACAAAATGAAATGTTATACAGCCATGAGAAAAAAGTACCCCTACTGGGGACTTCTTGTCAAAATGGAGGCGTAAGTAAACACAGCTCACCTCCTCGTAGCACCACATCAAAATTGCAACTGAAATACGGAATAACTGTCACTCAGAACCAGTAAAAATTGGGTTGAATGGAAGTCTGACAACTACAGATTTAAAGAAACGACATCCATCCAGACTGGTACGAGAGGCAGAGGTGCAGGACAGGCTGGTCCCACATCCACATGCGGTGGATAAAAATTTGGAAGGGATATCTAGGGAGCAAGGAGTCCCAACCAAACAGGTCCCCAGCCCAGGGTTCCAGTGCCAGGAAGCTAAGTCCACATAACTTCTGACTCCAAAAGCCAGCTGGGACTCAGCTAGTGGAAGAAACTTCGAGGGTCTCAAGTAGTTAGTTCCTCTTAAAGAATCACACATAGATTTAATCAGATTTACTCCGAGTTCTAGCACCCAGGTGGCAGCTTGAAAGGCACCAGTCGCATACAGGGAAGAGTGTCTGGTCATCAAGGTGAGAGCTAGGGAACAGCCTTCTCCCAGACAGGAAGGCAGACCATTGTCCCTTTTCCAAACTCTCCCCCTACAAAGCCACAGAGCTGGCAGATGGATACCATATCTGAAACTCCATCAACCTGGCTAACATTGCTCCACCCTAGAAATCCCTAGAGACTTCATCCAACCCAATTTACAGGCCTGCCTAAGCTGCTTTTCCATATGAGTGATTGATTTTGGCTCATGCTTCACAACTTCCTAAATCCTCTCAAATAAGCAATAGCCAGCCTCAGGAGGCACCCCTCTGCAGGCCAAGCACTAGCAGCAACCAGCCTAGATTCACAGTGTGGGCTCACCTGGGAATATCCAAGCTCAGCACAATTAGCAGCATCTCAGATTGCTTTATAGCTCAGGCAGGGTGTCCCTAGGCAAAACACAGGTAGATGCTGACCTTGGCCTGCACCACCCGGAAAACCCCAGGGCCAGCACACCCAGTGGACAGCTACAGACCATGTTAGAGCACCACCACCCTGCTCCTGCACAGCTGATCCTCCATGGAGGGCAGAAGTTGTTGGTCAGTGGTCACAGCCAGTCCTTGCAACTGAACAGCCTGGGTAAATCTCTCCCTTTGATCTGCCAACAGCAACCAAGGCTCAACTACAAGAAGAAGCTGTACTCTGCCCATGCAAAGGGCATATTTGAGTATTCAGTCTGGGTAATACAGGAGGCTGTGCCATTGGACCCTATAGGACACCTACTACATAGGTCACACTACCAAGACAGGAAGTTATAGCAGCTCTACCTAATACACAGAAACAAACACAGGGAAGCTGCCAAAACGAGGAGACAAAGAAACATGACCTAAATGAAAGAACTGATCAAAACTCCAGAGAAAACTAAACGAAATAGAGATAGATATGGAATCAATCAGATGCAGAGTTCAAAACACTGGTTTTAAGCATGCTCAAGGAATTTAGTGAGGACCTCAACAGCATAAAAAAGATCCAAGGCCCTGGCTGGTAGCACAGTGGGTAAGGTGCCGGCCTGTGAACCCAAAGATCGCAGGTTTGATTTCCCAGCCAGGGCATATAACCAGGTTGCAAACCAGGTCTCCAGTCAGGTCTGTGGTTGGAGGCAGGTGAAAAGCAACCATACATTGATGTATCTCTCCCTCTCTGTCTCTCTCCCTTCCCCTCTTTCTAAAAACAATGAAATAAAATCTTTATTAAAAAAAAAAAAAAAAAAAAAAAAAAAAAAAAAAAAAAAAAAAAAAAAAAAAAAAAAAAAAAAAAAAAAAAAAAAAAAAAAAAAAAAAAAAAAAAAAAAAAAAAAAAAAAAAAAAAAAAAAAAAAAAAAAAAAAAAAAAAAAAAAAAAAAAAAAAAAAAAA
>PVIW01012023.1:0-15040 GCA_004026585.1 Noctilio leporinus | reverse complement strand
ACCACCAATCAAGGTAATAATAAGAAAAAATAATCCAAAAAAATGAGATATTGCAAGCAGCCTCTGAGAAAACTTCAAGCATTTCAACATTTGCATTGTAGGGGTGCCAGAAGAAGAGAAGGAGCAAGAAATTAAAAATTTATTTGAAAAAATAATGAAAGAAAAATTCCCTAATTTGGTGAAGGAAAAAGACCTGCAAGTCCAGGAAGCAGAGAGAGACCCAAACAAGATGTATGCAAAGAGGCCCACTCCAACATACGTCATTATTAAAATGACAAAAGTTAATGATAAAGAGAATATCTTAAAAGCAGCAAGATAAAACAGTTTGTCACCTACAGGGTAATTGCCACAAGACTATCAGCTGACTTCTCAAAAGAAACTGCGGGCTAGAAGGGATTGGCAAAAAATATTCAAAGTCATGAAGAGCAGGAAACGACAGCCAAGACTGTTCTACCCTGCAAATCTATCTTTTAGAATGGAAAAGCAGATAAAGAGCTTCCCAGACAAGAACACTAAAGGAGTAAGCTCATCACCAAACCATTATTATATGAAATGGTAAAGGGACAAATTTAAGAAAAAGAAGAGGACAAAACTATGAACAATAAAATGGCAAAGAATACATATCTATTAACAATTGAATCAAAAAACAAACTAAGCAAACAAGAATAACAGACAGAATCATAGATATAAAAAGAATTCTGATGGTTGCCAGATGGGAGCAGGGGTATGTGGAATGGGTGACAAGGTCTGGGGATTAATAAGCACAAATAGGCAGGTACAGAATAGCCATGAGGGTGTGAAATACAATATAGGAAATGGAGTAGTCAAAGAGCCTACATATGACCCATAGACATGAACAATGGTGTGAGGGAGTGGTGGGGGTGCTGGTGGAGGGGTGGGGAGTTGAAGGGGGAAAAACTGGGACAACTGTAATAGCATAATCAATAAAATACAATTAAAAAAAGAAATCTACCATTTTTGACAATATGGATGAAAACTTGAGGGCTTCATGCTGAGTTAAGTGAGACAGAGAAAGACAAACACTGTATCACTTATATGTGGAATCTAAAAAAAGCTGAACTTACAGAAACCAAGTAGAACAGTGGTTAACAGTGGCTGTGGGGATAGGGAAAAGGGGGAGATGATAAAAGGGTAAAGACTTCTAGTAATAAGGTGAATAACTTTTAGAGATCTAATGCACAGCATGAATGTAGCCAATACTTGAAAGTTGCTAAGTGAATAGACTTCAAATGTTCTCACCACAATAAAAGAAATGTTTATCATGTTATGTGATGTAGTTATTAGATAAGGCTATGGTGATTATTTTGCATACAGAAATGTATGAAATCAACAAGCCGTGTACCTTAAACTTACACAATATTGCATGTCAATAATATCTTAATAAAGCTGGAAAAAATGGCTTTGGAAAAAAGTGTTGTAGATATTTATGCCATATATACATACCTGTCTGCACTCATGGACTGAGACTTCAGAGAGTTATCCAACTCATTCTCACTTTCTTCTGACTGACTGTTAACAGTTTCTTCTTCACCATCATCTACTTCATTAAGAGCCTTTCTCAACACAAAAAAAGCAGGATAACCAGTTAGTTATAAATATACTCACCCTTTCTTTCCTTTTGCCATAACAAAAAAGAGGTCCCTCTTTCTAAGGTCTCCATGTATGTTTTAAAACCCAAACCATCTCACCTCACCATCCATTGTTCCTTCTTTCTCCTACATCTTCAACCTCTCTCTCTGCACTAGCTTCAGCTCATCCACATTCAAATGTGAGCAAGTCTCTCTCATCCTATCTTCACCTTACATCCCCACCAAGCTGCCACCTATCTTCTGTCCTTCATCACCAAACTTCTAGAAAAATCTATCCTCCACATCTCATTCACCATCTATGCCCTGCCATTTTGCTTCTGCCCTACCACTCAAACTGCTCTCTACAAGGTAATATCACAAACTTCTTCCTAAATCAATTGGATTATTTATCAGTCTTTGCCTTCCCTTATTTCTTTGACTCATCAGATATTAATGACCACTCATCTCTTTCCTTCAAAATCGTTTTTAAAGAATATTTTTTTTAACATCATGTGGAAGTGACTGTGGAAGAGGGGATAGGAACGGTGGGGAAGGGGAGAGGAGAGAGGAAAAATGGGATGAATGTAATACAACAACAATAAAATTAAATTTAAAAAATATATATAGATTTTATTATTTTTTTAGAGAGGAGGAAGGGAGGCAGAAAGACAGGGAGAGGAATGTTGATGTGCCAGAGAAACATCAATCGGTTGCCTCTTGAAACTCAGCCTGCAATGTAGGCATATGCCCTAACCAGGAAGCAAACTGGTGGCCTTTCTTTTTGCAA
This sequence comes from Noctilio leporinus, assembly GCA_004026585.1. Classification (NCBI taxonomy): domain Eukaryota; kingdom Metazoa; phylum Chordata; class Mammalia; order Chiroptera; family Noctilionidae; genus Noctilio; species Noctilio leporinus. Next base: position 12,664 of record PVIW01012023.1, on the reverse strand, counting down.
GAAAATGCTCAACCCACAGAAGCACACCAGTCAGAACAACCTTCAAAATTTTCTTGACACACTCTTCCTTTTCACTTCCATTATACATATTTTTGTGGTTCTTCTTTCTTTTGGCTATTACTTCCAAATTTCCTGTATTGGTTCTTCTTTTCCTACCCCTCCCCTTATATCTGACATGTCTCAAGGTCTTTCCTTTGGCTCTTTTTTTCTCCTCTCATCTGATTTACTTTCTGAATGACTGTATTTAATTTCAAAGTTGCAATTACCAGTCAAATGCTATTAATTTCAAAATTTCTGTCTCCACCCAGATCTTCCTTGAGCTCTAGACATTTATAGCCAACTATGTAACTGCCTAAAAGATATCCCTGGTGAAACATCCTATACACATATCCTCAACATGTCTAAAACTGTTCATCTTCCTAGCCTCTCCTATTATTCCTGCCATATTACCTATGACCATAAACATCTACTCAGATGCTCAAGTCAGCATATATCTCTCAGTTGATCAACTGAGAGCACATTACCTGAGGCTCCACAACAGATTCACCAAGGATGGCCTGGGTGACAGGGTCTTGATTTACCACGATGGGACCTTGAGAGGAATCAGGAGCCACAGTTACATTTGGAAACGCTGCAAAACAAAAATGTTATGATGATTTTCTTTCATTTAATTAAAGTGGTTTCACAAACACTATACACCGCCATAGGTTTATATCATCATATGAAAATCTTTAATGATACTAGCAGCTTACACTTGTGCAGTATTTAATATATGCCAGGCATGGTTCTAAATGCTTTTACATATATTAAATTTTACCCTCACAAAATCCTATGAGGTTGTTACTTTTATTATTTTACAGATCCATAAATGGAAACTCAGAGACCTGAAGCAACTAACCCAGAGTCACATTGAGAAGAAGTGGTTGAGCCAGGATTCAAACCTTAATCTAAAAATTAATAATCTCCTTTTAAAGATTTAAATAGCAATGGATTATACCCACATTATGAACAATGCTATGTATCTTGGAAGGAGGGAAGTTCCTTTCAGATAGAAGCTTCAATTGCTTCATATTTCTAATTAAGCTTGACTCAAATTATATATAAAAATAGTCACTTCAATTATACAGTTAATTTAATATTGATAAACTAAAAATTAAGTCATATTTTAAATTATAGAATCTTGTACATTGCACCATAAAATACTTTAGTAGACAATAACAACCTACTTTTCCCTAATTGAGTAATGTGTAATATTAAACATTCTTAATGAAGAGCAAACAAATTGTAATGAACATATGCCTGACAACTCTTGTGTGCTACCCACAAGAATACTTGTAATATAAATAATATAATGCCTAAAAAAATTTAAATTATTTCAAATAGCCATTTGTGGCTATCGTCAATAGGAAAAAGAAGCTTTTGGCCCTGGCTGGTGGCTCAGTGGATAAGGTGCCGGCCTGCGAACCCGAAGGTCGCAGGTTCGATTCCCCAGCCAGGGCACATGACAAGGTTGCAAACCAGGTCTCCAGTCAGGTCTGTGGCTGGAGGCAGGTGAAAAGCAACCATACATTGATGTCTCTCCCTCTCTGCCTCTCTCCCTTCCCCTCTTTCTAAAAAGTAATGAAATAAAAAAAAAAGAAAAAGAAAAAGAAGCTTTTGTTTGAATTGAATACTTTACCTGTGCGCCTACGAGGAAAATCAACAAACAGATCTTTGGCTGCAGCCATCAAATGGTCTGATTTTTCCAATACATCCTGCATCTGATATTGATCAGAAAGAATCTAGACATGTATTAGTGATAAATATGATTATTCAGAAAAAATATATATATATTCTTAGTAAATCACAAAAGTCCATATAAAGGCACAAGGCATAATAACCAGAGGTCAGTAACCTTACTACAATCCTTCTGTGATGATATCATTGAGTACCAGCAGATGGGGCTATTGCAATAACTAGTGTCTTTCAAATGCTTGGGGCAATGCTGAGAAATACTGTACACTATTAAATTGTGACCCAATACCCACATGTGAATGTAAATAACAAAATAAAATTTTATTTAATCTTATTTTTTTAAGCCTCACCAAAGGATATGTTTATTGATTTTAAAGAGAGAGGAAGAGGGAGAGAATTATTGATCACTTGCCTCTCATACGCATTTCAACCAGGGATCGAACCCGAAACCTAAGGCATGTGCCTTGATTGGGGATCAAACTCATAATCATTTGGTGTATTGGATGACAATCCAACCAACTGAGCCACCCAGCCTGGGCAGTTTCTGTTTTACTTTTTAAAAGGGTGGTTGTAATCCACTAATTTGATTTTACAATTCATTAGCAAGTTGTGATCTACAGTTCGAGAAACATTGATTAAAGTTATGAATCTTTGAGCCATAAACTTAAAGGTGTGAATCTCTGAGCCATAAACTCAGGAGTTTCAATCACAAAAGTGATTTTATAACCCACAACTTTAAAAAGATGATGTAAAATATGAGTTTTGGGGCATTAAACAAACAAGTAATGCTTGTTTCTGTATTTATAAACAATTCAGGTTTCTATTCTGGAGGGATGAGAACTTTAAAAATACCATTACAATAGTGCCTCTGATTATGCATTGTCCTTTATTTTTTTCTAATTTTTATTTATTTTTTAAAAGATTTTATTTATTATTTTTAGAGAGAGGGGAAGGAATAGAGGCAGAGAGGGAGAGAGACATCAATGTTCGGTTGCCTTTTACCTGCCTCCAGCTACAGACCTGGCTGGAGAACCGGCTTGCAACCTTGTTATATGCCCTGGCTGGGGAATCGAACCAGCGACCTTTGGGTTTGCAGGCTGGTGCCTTATCCACTGTGTCACCAGTCAGGGCTTGGTTATGCATTTTCAACACAATTACAAGCAAGGATACAGTCTAGAGTAAAAGCAAGTCAACTCTACTTATCGTTATCAGAGGGCATTCTTAAGTTGAAAGGAATCTCTAAAATTGGAAATTATCCTGTTCCCAGCACTGGCTCAAATCAATAGGACATCGAGTAACAAATGCTCTTATCAGAATTTCTCTAGACCATGCATGCAATATGCAATATGATTTCAGTTACTGTTTACAACACAGGGCAAAATGACATGCATCACATTCTTCCCTTTTTCCTCTTCTTTCCCTGCTATAGTCAAGCAGGTTGGCTGGCTCACTTAGTGAAATTGAAATCTTAAATTTGTTTTTTCCACAAAGAGTAAGCTTTGGAATGGTAGAAGACAAACAGTACATTTGACGCCAGAAGACTGGGACCCTAGGTCCGGTCAAAAGATACTAAGCTGGCCCGCAAACCCAAAGGTCGCTGGTTCAGTTCCCACCCAGGGCACATAACCAGGTTGCAAGCCAGGTTTCCAGCCAGCTCTGTAGCTGGAGGCAGGAGAAAGGCAACCATACATTGATGTCTCTCTCCCTCTCTCCCTTTCCCTCTCTCTAAAAATAATAAATAAAATCTTTTAAAAAGTAAAAAGATACTAAGCAAAATCTAACCTCTTTAACCTTAGTTTCTTGATGTGTCAATGAAGATATAACCACCTCCCCAACCCCACAGGGGTGTCACAAAGATGTGGACACACTGGAAACCTGCATAAACCAGTCTAGAAATATTTGAGAATATTGTTACAACTTAAAATTATATTATCCCAAGCACTAAATTTCTATCCCTAATTAGCCATCTTGCAAGTATGTGCATTTTGAGATTAGGAAAGGCAATAAATGGAGCATTGTAATGTATTCCTTATATTAGAAAAATTACACAGAAAATATTGCCTAATGGCAGTTTCATGAATTTACTATTTTTTGAGAAACTATTTACAATTTTTGATCTTTTATCAAAGCAAAGAGATACAACTGACAAGCAGATGGTGAAGGAATAATTTTATCATACGAAGACCTGACATCAATTATCCTAAGGTCTATAATAAAGCCATTGCCCTCTGCCCTCTGCCCTCTGCTACTCTCTGCCCAGGCTACTTGAGGCAGATGGGATGAGTGGCCAGAGTAGGCTTTCCTCTGCTCTTTCTAGATTTATCGCTCCTCTCTGAAAAACTCATCCTCTTGGTAGGTAAACCAATCTCTAAAAGCCCATCCATATATATAGGGATGGGCAAAAGTAGGTTTACAGTTGTGAGTACATAAAACAGACTTTATTCTTGTATTATTAGTTATTAATTATTATGTTATTTTCCATATGAACAGCTGTAAACCACTTTTATGCAACCCCAAATGGGCTTGCAGATCAAGATCACAAAGCCAAACTTACAAATAGTGATACACATCTTGGATTTTCAAAGGAGCAGTCCAGATCCCTTTAAAAACAGTATCAAAAACTTTTCATCCTAGCACCTTTATTCTTTGGTAATAAAAGCCAGATGGAATTGGGAAATTATGAAGAAACTTGGTAAGTTATTATTATCTTTGAAATTTATTCAATCTCTATCAAGGGCCCTGGCTGGTGGCACAGTGGATAAGGCACCAGCCTGCGAACCCAAAAGTCACTGGTTCGATTCCCAGACAGAGCACAAGAACCAGGTTGCTAACCAGGTCTCCAGCCAGGTCTATAGCTGGAGGCAGGTGAAAGGCAAATCATACATTGATGTCTCTCTCCCTCTCTGCCTCTCTCCCTTCCCCTCTCTCTAAGAATAATAATAAAATCTTTTTTAAAAAGTCTCTATCAAAGCCTCCCTCTCTCTAATTTGGACTTGAAACATTATCTTCTTGATTCCCATGATATGATGTATCATACAGAGAATTAATTGAAGATTATGTTTGCCAAAGAGCTTTTCTCTTAATTTAAATTAATCTAGGGCCCAGCCTCTGGGGAATGGATCCTGGAAGCTCTAAAATGAAAGGGGACCAAAAAAATCCTGAAATTATCTTCTTGACAGTGGGCTCCATGTAGTATATAGGCTTTCCGTACCAGGTGAGTGTTTTGGAAACCCATCTGTGTCAGTACACCAGCTAGCATTGTTGTAAGAGGTTGTGTTTGGTTTCAGTGAATTATTTTTGAAGACCTAATCAATTCATTTGATCATTTCATGATGGGTGATCTATGGTGCACCTGCCCATACCATGCTGAGGTTCAGCAGTTTTTCACCAAAAATGGCACCGCCCTGTGCTCCACCTTCCACAATCACCTATCTCGCCCCAAGTGACTTTATTTTGTATCCCCAGAGAAAAAATCCTCAAAGGGAAACGTTTTGTCCACATGGAAGAAGTTAAACAAAAAACGAGGAAAGCCCTAAAAGGCGCTGAAATCAACGGGATCAAAAACTGTTTTGAACAATGGAAACAATGTCTCATAGGTGTACTATATCATATGGAGAGTACTTTGAAGGTGATGAAGTTTAAATGTGTAAAAATAAATGCACAATTTTTATAAGTAAGTTCTGGGTTTTTTTGGGCCCCGCCTCGTACATAATGATTAAACCTATGTGGATATGCCCAAGCAGGTTTCTTCCTTTGGTCCCATCACATCCCTTGACAGAAAGACATTACAAACTTAACAACACTGAAATATATGAGCGTGTCTTTTGACCCAGCAATTCCACTTTTAAGAATTTATCCTAGAAATATACCTGTAGCCAAAAACATATTCAAGAATATTCATTACACTATTTATACCGGCAAGGCTGGAAAACCATCAGTAGGTGGTAGACACTGCTACTTTCTTTCCATTTTCCTTTTAACAACAGAACTCCCAAGTTTTACCTAAGTATATAGCTCAATTTCCCAACTATTCTTACAATTGGGAATGATTGTGTTATGAATTTCTGGCCAATGGGATATAAGTCAAAACTTCTGGATAGTATGTAGAAGGGGTAGCATACACACTCTTTCTTGCTTTTTGCTGGCTGGGATACAGCTAAGGAAGCTGAAACAGCCACTCTGTACTCAGAGATGAAAGTCATGTATTGAAAGAGATGTGAAATCAGGCAGAGCCCCTACCAAACTACCATTTACCTCTAAACAGTTTAATGAGAGAAATAGATTTAAATTTTGTTTAAGCCACTTTATTTTGGGGTCTTTTGTTTTTCAGGAAGCTTAAATAAACATACTCTTAATACACAACCTAAATGCCCACTAATGAAGCACTGAACATACAAAAAGTGTGCTATAATCTGTATACTAACTGGCCATGAAAAAGAAAAAGTAGATTTCTCAGTCCTAACATGGAATAACTTCTAAGATACAAAACCTAAGTCCCACTAACAGCATAAATCCTCAACCATAGCAACGTATTAAAATTATACAGAAACTACCTAGAAATACCTAAGTGGGGCCCCATCTCAGATCCACTAAATCATAATATCTGAGTATAGATCTGGGTCCAGATATAGTAATTTTTAAAAATCTTCAACTGAGGACATTTTCTTCATTGCTTTTAGAGAGAGAGTAAGGGGGAGAAAGAGAAGAAGGGAAACACCTAACATGAGAAAGAAATGTTGATGTGTTGCCTTTTCATAGTGCCCTGACCAGGGATCAAACCCACAACCTGGGTATGTGCCATGACTGGGAATCAACCTCATGACCTTTTGGTTCATGGGATGACACTCCAACCAACTGAGCCACACTGGCCAGGGCTATAGTTATTTTTTTTAATGGAAGTTCTCAACCCTAACTAATTCTAACATGAGTCAGGGTTGAGAAACACTAACACTAGAGCCTGAGGATGCGGCACCGTAGAAAAAAGGTAGAAAAACTTGACTTGTACTCTCTTACCCTTCTTCTTTCAACCCCTATTTCTATCATATCTATTTTAAAAAAAAAGAAAAAAGAAAAGGAAAAGAAAAGAAATTCAAGACATGAGCTGCAGCAACCAAAAAAAAGGGAAAACCAAAAGCCCAGTCACCTCAAAGGGGCTGCCTTTTTTCTTGGCCAAATGTGTGTTCTTAGACCTCTCACTAAGATTACCACATAACATTTAAATATATATGACTTGTCCAAGATCACCAAAAGATTCTTATCTGTAAAGAACCAGTCTCTTTTAATCTGTTCTTTTTATAAAGTAAATATCTCTTTGGGAGAGCTAATTCTTCCTAATGATTTATAAGACCAAGGCTTGTATTTCACTAAGAAGACTGACGAATTCCTCAAAAGATAGAGTGCAGCCCAGGCTGGTGGCTCAGTGGATACGCACCAGCCTGCAAACCCAAAGGTCTCTGGTTCGATTCCCCAGTCAGGGCACATAACCAGGTTGCAAGCCAGGTCTCCAGCCAGGTCCGTAGCTGAAGGCAGGTGAAAGGCAATCATACATTGATGTTTCTCTCCCTCTCTGCCTCCCTCCCTTTCCCTCTCTCTCTAAAAATAAGGAATAAAATCTTAAAAAAATAATAATAGAGTGCAATTGAAAGCTGCAGTGAAAGGTCACCCAGACAGCCAAATGCCATGAGCTTCAACACTGAACAAGAAGCAACACCACCAACAAAGCACATTTGCTTTACAATGATTTCAGCCCAAGTAAACAATTTTTTTCTATGGTTTCCTCTTATTTCCCATACTGTTTATTCTGACACATTTGATTATTTATCCAAACATCCTACAGCTGACAAAAAAAATTAAGCCAAAGATATCCTGGCCAGGTAGCTAAGTTGGTTAGAGCATTGTCATAATACTCCATGGTTATAGGTACAATTCCCAGTCAGAGCAAATACAAGAATCAACCAATGAACCACAAATAAGTGGAGCAATAAATCAATGGTTATCTCTGTCTCTCTCAAATCAATAACTTTTTTTTTAATTTTAACAAAATATATATATATATATACAAAACTAAGCCAAAGGCAAATGGCTTACTAACTTGTTGGACAAGCATACACAAAGTAATCTGTGCAAAGTTAACAGTACATGTGAATTGAGAAAATTAATAGTTTATATAAGTAAATATATAAATAAAATATGGCACTAATTATTTGCCAAGGACCGTGCTGATCACTGTAGAAATACCTTAGTAATTCAATCAGGCAAGCAGTATTATTCCCACTAACTGAGAAGTTAATCATTTGCTTACTGTGATTTACACTGGAAAATCTAAGTTGTAGAGCCAGAATTGTCCCTGCTGCTTTTTCTAAAGTTAACATGTAGATCATTTCATACGGATGCAGTACTTGGGGAAAATAGAAAAATCTATTTATTTCTTCTCTTTCTAAGTCTAAGATATTACAGTTTAGGGCACTACCTCCTTCATGATAGACAATCTCCTTTTCTCAAGATTAGAAACTTCCGGTTTCTGCTTCTTCCATTTTCTCTTCAAAGCTTTTTCTTGGAGCTCCCAGTGCACTAAGGCTCTATTTTTCGATTTGTGTATTTCGTGACGATGTATCTATATAGAAAAAAGGGTTATAAAAGAATGTTTCAGAAGCAAAGAAGTTACATATTCAGATGATCAGAACACCAAATATATATCTCATCTTTTTAAATTATCTCTTATTTAACACGTGTGTATGTGTGTGTATAGCCAAAATTGTCAGTTTTTTATATCCAGATCTATTAGAACTAGCTATAACACAAAACAAAAAGTTTATTAATTTTTACTTGTTTTGTACAGGACTATTCAACAAACTAGTGTTTTTCAAACTGCATGCTAGGACTCATTTTGTGGCTGGTAAAAATCAACATATTTTAAAGATTTTATTTATTTATTTTTAGAGAGAGAAGAAGGGAGGAGGACAGAGACGGCGAGAGAAACATTAATTGGTTGCTTCTTGCATGCCCTAGCTGGTGGCCCAGCAGATTGAGTACCAGCCTCTGAATCAAAAAGTCACTGATATGATTCCTGGGCAGGGCACATGCCTGGCTTGTACGCTAGGTCTTTAAAATATATTGATTTTGACCCATTAGTTGCATATAACAAAGAATTGTTCTATTAAGCTTTTCCATTCCAAATGTCCGTACATGTACAATTACACATACACACACTGAGTACAACATAAAAGGCATAAAACCCACTGAGTCATCTTTGGCAAAGATACACCATTTCATAATACTCACATATCACTACTGAGAACTAAGAACACAGTGTGTTTATTAGCCCTGCAATGGCTGCATGTGGAGTGGGTCACTAGAGATGTGGCACCCAAGGGAGGTGGAATTCTTGAAGCAGAAACAGATTCTGGGCCACTGCTTAAAAGCTAGAGGGGAGGCGTTCATTGAGTGGCTACGGAATAAAAGCTGGTATTGGCTTGACAAGCATTCTAGTACTTAGAATTATGAATATTAACAAAGCCAGCATAGCATCTGATCAAATGTAATGATGAGTTTTTGCTATATAAATAAGAAATCAGTTCTTTAAGGGACTAACAACCAAATACTATGTTGGAATTCTGAGTCTCAAAAACCAAATGAAGATGACACTTTTAAGACAACCAAGAATATCTGAATGTGAACTGGGAATTCAGTAGTACCAAAAAAATATTATTACTTGTGCTTGGTATAAAATGGCACTGTGGTTATGTAAGCAAACATCTGTGTTTTAAAAATACAAACTAAATATATAAGCACAATATGACATGTCCTCTGGGACTTACTTTAAAATGCTTAGCAAAGCTAGAAAACAGCATGATAAATGAAGGCATTATGTAAAATTTTAATAACCTTATATCTGGATGAACACTATATGGGAGCTCATTGTAGCTTTGCACTTTAACATGAGTTTGAAATTTTTCATAATAAAAGAATTTAGTCAGTCTAGCATCATTATTATCCTCAATGAACATTTAATGAGCTACCAGGATTAAGGTTCCTAGGTCCTGAAAGATATGGAAGATATGGTTCCTATCCCTAAAGCACATTAATGACAATGGAAACTGGGCATATACAAAGATCAATAACATGCATTAGATGGCATATACTCAATACCTTATGTAGGTAGTGAGTACAACAATTCAGAAGAGATACCTAATTCAAAAATTAGGACCTCAAACTTAGTACAAAGCTATAATAATCAAAAGAGTGTGGTACTAGAATAAGGATAGACATAAAGATAACTAAAATGGAATTGAGAGTCCAGGGCAAAGTAAGGCCTTATATTATGGACAACTGATCTTCCACAAGGGTGCCAAGAAAATTCAATGAGAAGAAAGTCTTTTTAACAAACGGTGCTTGGAAAACTGGATATCCATTTGCAAAAAAAAGAAGCTGGATTTTTATTTCACACAATATATAAAATTTAACTCAAAGTGTACCAAATGCCTAAGCACAAGAGCTAAAACTATAAAACTCTCAAAAGGAAACACAGTGGTAATTACCAGAGAGAAAGGGGGTGGAGTAAGTAGAAGAGGGTAAAGGGGCAATAAATGGTGATGGAAGGAGACTTGACTTTGGGTGGTGAGCACACAATACCAGATGTGGTATTAATAGAATTGAACACTTGAAACCTATATAAATTCATCAACCAATAAATTCAATAACTTTTTCTTTTTCAAAAAAAGAAAAAATAGGAGAAAATCTTTGTGTACTTTGGGTTAGATAATGGTTTCTTAGATATGACACTAAAAGCACAAATAGCAAAAGAAAAATTAGATAAATTGTATTCCATCAAAATTCAAAAACATTTGTGCTTCAAAGGACAATGTCAAAAAAGTGGACAGCCAAAAGAATGGGAAAAAACATTTGAAATTATTTATCTCATAAGGAACTGTATCCAGTACATATTTTTAAAATACTCTTACAACTCAACAGTAAAAACACAAATAGTTCAATTTTAAATTAACTAACAGATTTCAATATACATTCCTCCAAAGATGATACTATGGCCAACAATGACCAATAAGCACATGAAAAGATGTTCAACGGCTCAACATCATTATTCATTAGCAAAATGCAAGCCAAAATCACAATGAGATTCCACTTTATACCCACTAGGAAAACTAAAACAAAACAAAACAAAAGGCAGTAACAAGAATTAACAAGTTGATGTGAAGAAACTAGAGCCCTTGTATATGCTAATGAAATGTAAATGTTACAGCCACTTTGAACAACAGTGTGGCAATTAAGTAATACAGATATCATTGGAAGCAGCAATTCCACTCTCATACATATACCCAAAAGGACTGAAAACATATTTTCTTTTTTTTTTTTTTTTTAAAGATTTTTTTATTTCATTATTTTTTTTAGAAGGAGGGGAAGGGAGAGAGGCAGAGAGGGAGAGAGACATCAATGTATGGTTGCGTTTCACCTGCCTCCAGCCACAGACTGGACTGGAGACCTGGTTTGCAACCTGGTTATGTGCCCTGGCTGGGGAATCGAACCTGCGACCTTTGGGTTCACAGGCCGGCGCCTTAACCACTGTGCTACCAGCCAGGGCTTGAAAACATATTTTCTTAGCTAAAATTTGTACATGAATGTTCAACATTATTTGTAAGTCAAAAAGTAGAAACAATCTAAATGTCCAAAATAGGCAAATCCATACAGATATAAACAAGATTAGTTCTTTCCAGGGATCTGGTAAGAAGGTGGAAATTTTTGGCCAACCCATTATAAACCAAACCTATGAAGTGAAATTCAATACTGTGGAAATTCATTCTTTTTTTTTAAGATTTTTATTTATTATTTCCAGAGAGAGGGGAAGGGGGAGAGGCAGAGAGGGAGAGAGACATCAATGTATGGTTGCCTTTCACCTGCCTCCAGCTATGGACCTGGCTGGACACCTGGCTTGCAATCTGGTTATGTGCCCTGGCTGGGAATCGAACCAGCGACCTTTAGGTTCACAGGCTGGCACCTTATCCACTGAGCCACCAGCCAGGGCTGGAACTTCAGTTCTTAAACTTAATTACTTCTAGAAGTCTGTTTAAGAAGTGATTTGTTCAAAAACTGAATCATTTTTTCCCATTAGAAATAATGTAAATTGAATTAATCTGTTCCAGACCCCCAAATGATTCCATTTTAATCTTTCTTCTATACAGAATATGTCCAATGTACAGTTTAATCTAAAAAATAAACACTTTAGCCCTGGCTGGTAGCACAGTGGATACGGCGCCAGCCTGTGAAGCCAAAGGTTGCTGGTTCAATTCCCCAGCCAGGGCACATAACTAGGTTGCAAGCCAGGTCTCCAGCCAGGTCTGTGGCTTGAGGCAGGTGAAAGGCAGCCACACATTGATGTTTCTCTGCCTTTCTCTCTTTCTTTCTCTCTGGAAATAATAAATAAAATCTTTAAAAATAATAATAAAATTAAGTGTTAAAATTTAAAAAATAATAAAAAACAAACACTTGAAAAACAAAGACATGAAGGGTAAATGAAAATTTAATAAAAAGCAAATGAAATCTTCATAAGAACCTATGCACACCTATGTTCATAGCGGCACTATTTACAATAGCCAAGTGCTGAAAACAGCCTAAGTGCCCATCAGTGGATGATTGGATCAAAAAACTTTGGTACATTTACACAATGGAATTCTATATAGCAGAAAGAAAGAAGGGACTTGTACCCTTTGCAACAACATAGATGGAACTGGAGAGTATTATGCTTAGTGAAATAAGCCAGTCAGTGAAGGACAAATATCATATGATCTCACCCATTACGGGACAATAATGAGCAAAACTAACAACAAGCAAAACAGAACCAAGTATATGAATACAAGGAATAGGCCTTCAGTGGTCAGGGGGAAAGGGGTTGGGGGAAGGGGGGAGGCAGAGGCAAGAA
>PVIW01012022.1:0-34244 GCA_004026585.1 Noctilio leporinus | reverse complement strand
ATAAATTTCCCCCTGAGAACTGCCTTTGCTGTATCCCATAGGTTTTGGGCTGTTGTGTGTTCATTGTCATTTGTTTCCAGGAACTTTTTGATTTCATCTTTGATCTCATTGTTGACCCCTTCATTGCTTAAAAGCATGTTATTCAGTCTCCATGAGTTAGAGAATTTTTGGGTTTTTCCCTTGAATTTGGTTTCTAGTTCCAAGCCATTGTGATCTGAGAAGATACTTTGTATGATTTCAATTTTCCTGTATTTGTGGAGGCTTGTCTTGTGACATACCATGTGGTCTATCTTGGAGAATGATCCATGTGCATTTGAAAAGAATGTGTATTTTGCTTCTTTGGGGTAAAAGATTCTGTATACATCAGTTAGGTCCATTTCCTCTAGAGTGTTGGTCAATGCCACAACATCTCTGGGGATTTTTTCTTTGGAAGATCTGTCCATTGTTGACAGTGGGGTAATAAAATCCCCTACTATTAGTGTGTTGCTGTCTATGTCTTTCTTAAAAGTCTTCCTAGATTTTCCTTATATATTTTGGAGCTCCTATGTTGGGTGCGTATATGTTTATCAGAGTTATTTCTTCTTGATGGATTGTTCCCTTAATTATTATGAAATGTCCATCTTTGTCCCTTTTTGTGGCCTTCATTGTAAAATCTATTTTATCTGAAATCAGTATTGCTACTACAGCTTTTTTTTTCATGTCCATTTGCTTGATATATATTTTTCCATCTCTTCACTCTCAATCTGTGTCGATCTTTTGTTCTGAGGTGGGTCTCTTGAAGACAGCATATATGTGGGTCATGTTGTCTTATCCATTCGGCTACCCTATGTCTTTTGATTGGTGCATTTAATCCATTTATATTTAAGGTGATTATTGATTGATGCTTATTCATTGCCATTTTCTCCATTTGTGTCTGTATTCCTCTTTGGCTTTCTCTGTTTCTTCATTTCATTTGTTTACTTATTTTTAGAGCAGACCCTTTAGCATTTCTTTCATTGCTGGTTTGGTAAAGATGTATTCTTTTAGTCTTTTTTTGTCTGGGATTCTCCTTATTTCTCCTTCTATCTTGAATGAGAGCCTTGCTGGTTAGAGTATTCTTGGTTGCAGGCCTTTGTTGACCATGACTTGAAATACTTTTTGCCATTCCCTTCTGGCTTGAATTGTTTCTGTTGAATAATCATTTGGTAGCCTTATTGGAGCCCCTTTGTATGTTATTTGTCTTTTCTCTCTTGATGCTTTTAGGATTCTCTCTTTGTCTTTGAAATTCGCCATTTTAATAATAATGTGCCTTGGTGTTGGTCTTTTTGGGTCTATCCTCATTGGGACCCGCTGTGCTTCCTGAACTGGATTCATGTTTTCACTCACCATGTTAGGGAAATTTTCCATCATGACTTTTTTGAACAGGTTTTCCATTCCTTGTTTCTCTCCTCCTTCTGGTATCCCTATGATACGGATGTTGTTACGTTTCATGTTGTCCTGCAGCTCTCTTAACCCCTCTTCAGTCTTGTTCAGCCTTTTTTGATTCTCTTGTACTGTCTTGGAGTATTTGTCTACATTATCCTCCAACTCGCTGATCCAGTCCTTTGCTTCCTCTAGTCTACTGTTGATTCCTTCTACTGTATTCTTCAATTCAGAAATTGTATTATTCATTTCACCCTGGCACTTATTGATAGTTTCCATGTCCTTTTTCATGCAGTTGTAGTTCTCAGTAAGTTCCTTGTAACTTCCCTGTAGTTCTTTGTAATTTCCCTGGAGTTCTTTGTAATTCCCCTGGAGTTCTTTGTAATTTCCCTGGTGTTCTTTGTAATTTCCCTGGAGATCTTTGTAGTTTTCCTGGAGTTGTGTACAGTTTTCTTTGATGTGTCTGAGCTCACTGAGCTTTTCTATCATCATTCTTTTGAATTCCTTGTCTGATATTCCAGGTGCCTCTGTTTCATTTTGTGTTCTTTCTGGGGATTCTTCCTTTCCTTTTGGTGATGGACTGATTCTTTTTTTCCCCATTTTGGGTTTCTGTTCTTGCTTGCTTTTTATTTATTTATTTATTTATTTTTTGTTCATTCCTTGGGTTAACCTGCTTTGGGTTCCTTGCTTAGTTGAGCACCCTTCTGTGATAGGAGGTTTGTGGAGTACAATGTTGCCATCTCCCAGATTTTCTCCACTTGCTCTTCTTGTTGTGTCCTTTATTTGGGCTGTCTGGTTGTATTCTGGGCCTGTGGGCTTTTAGCAGAAACAAAAACAAAAACAAAAGCAAACAAACATACAAACAAAAAAAAAAAACCCAAAAACAAATAAACAAACCATACCGAACAAAAAAAAATGCAAAAGGAAAAAAGAAATAAAAATGATAATTATAATATGAAGAAGGGTTTTAGTTGGCTGTTCACCCTTCATAATCTCTGACTGGTCCAGATGGAGCCTGGACCTAAGGGCTTTTATGAGTGGGGAAAAAAAAAAAAAAGGAAAGAAATATAGGGAGAAGGTCACAAGAGAAAGATAAATCATTATTAATAAAGAAAACATTTAGGTGTTTTTTCACCCTTTATGGTCTCTGTTTGGTCCAGGTGGAGCCAGGAGCAGTGGGTTTTATCAGGGAGTAAAGAAAGGAGAAAGAAAGTAAGTAAGAAAGAAAGAAAGAAAGACAGAGAAAGAAAGAAAACAAAATTGGGAGAAAGTCATGAGTCAAAGAGAAATCAATATTAATAAAGAAAGATTTTAGGTGTCTGTTCCCCCTTTATGATTTCTGATTGGTCCAGGTGGAGCCAGAAACTGTGGGCTTTACCAGGAATAAAATGAAGAGAAAAAATTAAAAAAAAAAATGAGGAAGGAAGAAAAGAATAAAGGGTTTAGGTGGCTGGGGAAAGGAGGAATACTTAGATTGAGGGCTGGGAATGCGTTATAGCCACAGAGTGAGTAGACTTTAATTCAAGAGTAGGGGGAGGGTCTTGGGTATTCAGGTGTATTGAGGTATGGGGGGGATTAAGAATATGTGAGAAGTAACTTTTGCAAAGGATATGTTGGGGATTAATAGTTCATATTGCTCTCGGTATAACTCAGGTGCTTGAGATTAGCAGCAATCCCTTTCCTGAGGCTGCCTCTTTTTCTTGGTCAGGACTTTAGTCTATAGTCTATATTCTAGCCGGTCTTGGTGTGTGTCAAGTCCTCTGATTGTCATGTTCAGGGCTGATTCTCAGTGTCTGCCCCCAGGTAGGCTGGGCTTTCCGCAGCCTGGCTGGGTGTTAGCGCTGCTGGTATTCTGGAGCCTGCAGGGAGGCCCCTCCCATTCCTGGCGGAGGTTTCTGCCCAGGATGAGTACCCAGCACCCCTGCAGGGCAGCCCGCAACTTTGCCGGTCCCTGTGATGACTGGCCCCGCCCCCACAGTTCTGGGTGGAGGCCGCCCCTGTCTGTCAACACTGTTCAGGGTCTGCCTACACTGTCTCACCTTTCTGGGGCGGGCACCACTCCTCCAAGCCAACCAGCTGTCCACAAAGTCCTCTATGCGGCCTCTGTGATGAGCCCATCCCAGGCGTGGGCGGTGAGGCCTTTGTCTCAAGCAATGGCGGGTCAGTTGCCCCTGCTACTAGTTCCCGGCTCGCTGGCTCGCAGTTTGGAGTTTCTGTGGAGCCTGGGGGCCTGTGTGGTTGTGCAGGTTTGGGCCTCCCCCCTCACAGGGGCTTCTATCTGCTGTTTCCCCGGTGGCCCAGCAGCACTGTTTTTGGCCCTCTCACTGCCCTGGCAGGTGCACCTCCCCACTCCCTGTCTCAGGCTTCCTGCAGGACTCTTCTCCTCTGCCTCTAGCCCCGCTTTGAGCCTCCTCTCCCTGTTGCTGGAGTGAGTCTCCCACACAGTCCCTCCCCTGCAAGAGTTCAATCCCGTGTTCCCTACAGTGTTTGCCCTCGCTGCCGCCTGTGCTTCACTGTTGAGACTTCCAGTTGCCAGGGAGCCTGGAGCTGGCCTCAGTCAAACGCGGCCCTCTGGGCAGAGCCGACCTAGGCCCGCCGGCCGTTCGGTCAGGATTGCCTCATCTACTGTCCTGCTGGCCTTCTCTGCCTCTTGGCTGTGCTCCCCTGTGTCCAGATGCTGCCCGCTCCAATTCCTAGGGTCCTGAAGACGTCTCACACTCCCTATCTTGTCCTCTGGCTGCTTTGGTACTCGAGAACACCATCAGCACTGCTCTCTACTCTGTCACCATCTTCTCTCTCTAGTAAACTTTTGGATATCCTATGCAAAAATATGTCTACTGATACTTCACCAAGGGCAAAGGAAATCAAAGAGTGAATCAACCAATGGGACTATATCTAATTGAAAAATTTCTGTTCAGCTAAAGAAAATATCAGCAAAATTCAAAGGGAACCAACTGTATGGGAAAACATAATTGCCAATGATACCTCAGACAAGGGTTTGATCTCCAAAATATATAAAGAACTAATGCTACTCAACACCAGAGAGGCAGACAGCCCAATTAAAAAATGGGCAAAGCACCTGAACAGACAACTCACTGAGGAAGATATACAAAGGGTCCAGAGGCATATGAAAGAATGCTCAACACCACTAGTCATCAAAGAGGTACAGATTAAAACCACGATAAGATATCACCTCTTACATGTCAGAATGGCAATCATCAACAAATCAACAAACAACAAGTGTTGGCGAGAATGTGGTGCAAAGGGAATCCTGGTGCACTGTTGGTGGGAATGTAGGCTGATGCAGCCACTGTGGAAAACAGTATAGAGTTTCCTTAATAAACTAAAAATGAAACTGCCTTTTGATGCAGTGATTCCACTACTGTGACTATACCCAAGAATCCTTAAACACCAATTCATTAGAACCTATGTACACCTGTGTTCATAGCAGCACTATTTACAATAGCCAAGTGCTGGAAACAGCCTAAGTGCCCATCAGTGGATGATTGGATCGAAAAACTTTGGTACATTTACACAATTGAGAGAAAGAAGGAACTCGTACCCTTTGCAACAACATGGATGGAACTGGAGAGTATTATGCTTAGTGAAATAAACCAATCCGTGAAATACAAATATCATATGATCTCACCCATTACAGGCCAATAATGAGCAAAACTAGCAACAAGCAAAACAGACCCAAATATATGAATACAGTGAATAGTCTTTCAGTGGACAGGGGCATAGGGGTTGGGGGAGGGCGGAGACAGAACCAAGGAAGGGGAGCAGCTTAGACAAGAACCTAGTATAAAGGAACCACGGACATGGACGACAGGTTGGATTGACTTTGGGGGGAAGGGGTGGTGGCGAGGAGGACAGAGGGAAGCAAAAATGGGATGGATGTAACACAACAACAATAAAATAAAAAAAATATGAACATACCTCTACCTCAACAGACTTAAATATTTCAGAGTTTAGTTTAGGACCACATAGGAAGTCAAGCACAATTCTAAAAATAGCTAGAATACTATTTTACAAAATTATTTAAATGCTAGGGATTTTTACTTCTTACCTCAACTTTGTAGACATAATAATTTCTACTCTGGGTACCAGCTGAACCACTGCAAATGCCATTATTTCTGATGGCTTCAACTTGTAAAACACATGTAGATGAAAAATAGAGAGTATTGCAATAAGTAAGACCTATGCACAGCCTAAATAAATAAGTAAATAAATCTGCTTTTTAAGATGGAAAACTCCAAAAAGAATAAGTTGTAGTTCCAGTATCTTACAATAAAGTTGAGTTGTATTACTGGAGGGGGAGAATCTGAGTCAAAAACCAAATTCATTTTTTCCTCTGGGTTTGGCACTGTCTCTAGGACAACTTTCACAAAAATGAGTTTTGTAATACACCATTGCTGTGACGTATTTCACAAAAATGGCATTTCAATATAAAATAAGTATTAAAGAAGAAAACACTACTTAATTTGCTACAATATATCTAAAATACTATTATTTAACATGTAATAATTATGTAACCTATTGGCGTATTTTACATTTTTTGTCTTAACTCTTCAATATCCAGTATGTACTTTAAATATGTGTAAATATATGTATGTGTGTAACTGTGTTTTTGCATATGTTTGGTAATATTGCAATTCATATTACTTAAAAGAGTAATTCTTAAATTAATGTAGGCATTTTGAAATAATGAAGATAAAACTTTGTATTAATATAATTTGAGAAGTTGACGGAAGGCAGTAATTAAATGGTGAATTGTCTGGATGTGAAAGGGAAAAAAAAGTACACATTGGTGATTACAGAACAGACAGAGGGATGTTAAGATGAACAAAGGAAATATAGAAGCCAAGAACTTATATATATATGCATGACTCATGGACATGAACTAAGTGGGGCATTGCTGGATGGAATGATGTACTGGGTGGAATGGGGCAAAAGGGGGGAAATTGGGACAACTCAAATAGGAACATAAATAAAATATATTAAAATACATAAAAATAATAAAACATAAAACAGAAAAATATGTTTCTCCATAATTTACAGAATAAATGAGAAATATCATATAATCATTTTTTAGAAACCCTTAGTTTTCATGTTTTGTTTAGTGAATTCAATCAGATACAGTATCATTTCCATTGACGTTTCCAAGCTTCATGTAAGCAGTATAATAAACGTGAGTCACCTGTTGAAGGCGTTCTTCAGGAAAGCTCACTGACTGTTGACACTTTGAATCACATCTTATAGCTCAGTCTGACATTCCTTTTCCTGTCAGCCCTCTGAGGTCTCTCTAAAACTACAAAGGAAAGTGAACAATAGTTCTTTTATGGCTCTTATAGTTACTTAATAGAATTGCATGGCCTTTCTGCACCCACGTATGCAAAAAAAATTAAAAAGCCTCTTTCCTTTTAAAAACATTAGAAAAGGAGGAGGAAAATTTTTCATGTGTCCGAATCAACTGCTATTCAGAGATGGGAATCACCCCACTTTGATTTTATCTCTTTAGCCATGATTTGAGATGAGATAAGTCACCTCAAATCATGGCTACAGAGATAAATAAAATCTGCTTATTGAAGGACCACTCACTCCCAGACAATCTTTCCCTTTTCTTAATTTTATTGTTAACAATATTTACAGATATCCCATTTTTTTCCCTCTTTGCCCACTTCCACCCAGTCCTTACCCCCATGCCTTCCCCTTTGGCTATCATTACCTCATTGACTGTGTCTAAGGTTATGCATATATGTTCTTTGGCTAATTCATTCACCTTCTTTCATCCACTCCTCCAACTCTTCTTACAGCTGTCAGTCTGTTCCTTGTATCTATACTTCTGTTTCTATTTTGTTCATCAGTTTATTTTGTTCATTAGATTTCACATATAAGTGAGATAGTATTTGTCTTTCTCTAACTGGCTCATATCATTTAGAGTATTAATCTTTGTTTCCATTCATGCTGTGAGAAAAGATAAGAGTTCCTTATTTTTTATGACCATGTAGTATTCCATTGTGTAAATATACCATGGCATTTTTATCCACTTTACTGATGGGCACTAGGATTATTTCCAGATCTTGGTTATTATAAATAACACTGCAATGAATATACAGGTGCACATGTTCTTTGAAATTGGTGTTTTAGGATTCTTAAGATATATTCCCAGAAGTGAGATTGCTCTTTCAAAGGGCAGTTCCATTTTTAATTTTTCAAGAAAACCCCATGTTGTTTTCTGTGGTGGTGGTATCAACCTGTATTCCCATGAACATTGAGGTCTCTTCAATAAAGGATATTGGGAAAATTGAACAGGCAAAAAAAAAAAAAGAAAAAACTGAAACTAGATCACTAAATTATAACATACACAACAATAAACTCATGGATAAAAGCCTTAAAATGTAAGCTACAAAACCATAAATATCCTAGAAGAAAACATAGGCAGTAAAATTTCAGAAATCTCTTGCAGCAATATTTTTGCCAGTATTTCTCCTAGAACAAGGGAAACAGGAAAAACAAACAAATGGGGTTACATCAAACTTGAAAACTTCCCTGGCTGGTACCACAGTGGATAAAGTACCAGCCTGTGAACCCAAAGGTCACTGGTTCTATTCCCAGCCAGGGCACATAACTAGGTTGCAAGCCAGGTCTCCAGCCAGGTCCTTAGCTGAAGGCAGGTGAATGGCAACCATACATCGATGTCTCTCTCCCTCTCTGCCTCTCTCCCCTCTCTTCTTTCTAAGAATAATAAAATCTTTAAAAAAAACTTAAAAGCTTCTGCATAGCTAAAAAACAAACAAACAAACAAAAAAAACCCCCAAAAACAAAACAAAAAAAAAAAAAAAGAAAGAAAAGAAAAAGGTATTGACTGTATGAGAAAATAAACTTGCTATCTGATAAGGGGTTAATTTCCAAAATATATGAAGATCTTATACAACTCAACACCAGGAAAATAAATTATCCAATTAAAAATGGACAAAAAGCCTGAATAGATAATTCTATGAAGAGGACATACCGATGGCCTGTAAACATATAAAAATGCTCAATGTCACTAATCATCAGAGATACCCAAGTTAAAACCACAACAAGATGTCACCTCACACTTGTCAGAATGGTTATCATCAACAAATCAACAAACAAGTGTTGGCAGGGATGTGGAGAAAAGGAAACCCTAGTATACTATTGGTCAGACTAATATTTTCTATTCAAATACAATTTAAAAGTTAAAATCACATTAAAATGTAAAGTTATAAGCATAACATGCCTGTTTCTTAATACTAATTTTTATTTAGCTACATATTTCTTTTCTGTAAATTACTTGATATTCTAAATTATTAATTAAATGCAATATCATAATTTGGGTAATTAAGGTTGATGTAAAAATGTAAATATTAATTCAAACACCTATTGCAATAGTGATGTTCCTATACTTTCTATACCCATAAAATTGAGGAAAAATCCATACAATTTTGGGTTTGGCCTTAAGTTAATGAAATCAATAGCAGAAGCAATATCTGTAACTTACAATGAGGTAATTGAGTTTCTTTGAGTTCTTTCTAGTGCCATAAAATTTCATTTCCATGTTCTTCTCTCAGAAGAGAGCACTTTTTCCTATATCTTTTAATTAGACTTGAGATATAGCCTTAACCTAACATAAACAAAGTTATAGGTTTGGACACACCAATGACTTTTTATAAATAAATAAATAAATCTTATTAATACTGGGACCAACTACATTACAAGATTGAGTGAACTTGTTCTGTAAAATTAGGCAGTGAGGATGACAGTGGACATTGAAAGAGGTATGGGAAGAACACTATATTCCAGGGCACAAGGACACCACCACCCTGATCCCTTCTTGATCTCATGTTAGAGTATTCTGTATTGTTATATATGACTTCTTTAGGCATACATTATTTTTACTTCAGTTAGTTTGAATATGGTCTAATCATTACAGTCAAATGAGGTTCAGTTATAAACTACTTCACTGCTTTGTAATTGTTATTCAGAGAAATTTGTGTTATTTTTTAAGATTTAAAGCTAAGTTATGATTTTTAAATTAATATAACTGTCAAGGAGACTATAAGATTGGTTAATAGTTTTACTGACATCATATAGTATGTTTTGAAATCAACATCTTAAGCTCCAAAACATTAGTGGGTTCTTCATATAGTTCAATATTGGAAAAAAAATACAATATGAAGATTGCATAAGCCTAAGAAGGAAGAATGAATAGAATAGCTTAATAATTGAATGGGTTGTGCATGAAATACCATGGTCTCACATTTTATTACATATTCATATTTATAAATATGTTAGTTAGAATGCTTTTGGTGTTATTAAAAAAGAACTAATTAAAATGATAAAGCTATTTATTGTAAAAAGAAACAAATTATTCAGTGATAATCAGCAGAGATTTTGGTTCTTTGGCCTTGACTTTCCAGGCATCCCAGAGGCTGCTACAGATAGGGATACAACCCAGCCTAGTTCAAACCATGCAGGGTACTGCCATTCCTAGATTGTTTTATTTTCTAGTCATTTTTTATTTTCAATTACAATTGACATATGTTATTATATTAGTTCCTGGTGTATACCCCAGTGGTTAGACATTACATAACTTAATAAGTGATCATCCTGATAAATCTTATATCCATCTGACAGCATACATAGTTGTTAGACCATAATGGACTATATTTCCTATGCTGTACTTTACATCCTCATGAGTATTCTGTAACAACTAATTAAAAATTTTGACCATCCTCTAAACCCCCTTCCCATCTAGCAACCATTGAAATGTTTGCTGTATTTATGATTCTGTTTCTGTTTTGCTTGTTCATTTATCTGTTTTTTAGGTTCAATTGTTGGTAGATATGTATTTATTGACATTTTATTGTTCATAAGCACAAAACAATTTCCAATTTATGAATATGAAGTTAGAAATTATGTAATTGAGATTAACTAATTATTTTAAAATTATCTGTGATGATTTGGGTGTCTTTGAGTGTAAATTCAGGAAAAAGTATCAATGAATCAATTTTATTATTAGGGGAAATGCGATTTCATCTTATATAGCAAAGTATTAATACAGATAAAATTAGCAACTTCTCTACTTTTTGTCTATTTTCTATTACTTTTGATCAGACTTTTTGGGGGTACTTTTCTCTAGAATTAGATCCAGTGACCCAGCAACTTATGCTCCAAACAGCTAAACCAACTTTTGGCCATCTTACAGATGTAAGTAAAAAGTACAAGTTATAATATCACTATTTTGTGCAGGGTAATTAAATGCAAGCATCTATTATATTTTAATTTTGGTAGCAAGTTTATAATATTAACTTTTTAGAAAATAATGAAATAAGATTTTTGTAAAAGTTTTAAAATGATTCATCTACTTAGTTATGTGTTTTAATGTTAACGTATGGTAGTAATTTTAGTAACAGGTTTATAACAGACTAAGAATCCTTCATAGCCTGTCTAAACAAAAGTATGCCTTACATAGAAGAGTTTCATCTATTTTTTTCTAGGACTTTTACAGTTTTAGATCTTATGTTTTAGTTT
Source organism: Noctilio leporinus (assembly GCA_004026585.1). Classification (NCBI taxonomy): domain Eukaryota; kingdom Metazoa; phylum Chordata; class Mammalia; order Chiroptera; family Noctilionidae; genus Noctilio; species Noctilio leporinus. The sequence goes on along the minus strand of PVIW01012022.1, from coordinate 23,285 downwards.
TTAATCCAATCACATGAGGACAAATCCTGCATGATTCCATGTATATATGTATATAAATTAGGCTCAAGAAAGAATAGAATTGTGGTTATCAGCAGCTGTAAGAGGGGAAAATAAGAGTTGATAATCTACAGGTATGAAGATGAGTGTGTTCTAGAGATCTGTATAACATTGTGTGTATAGACAACAATGCAGTAGTATTGCACACTTAAATCTGTTAAAAGGGTAAATCTCATGTTAAGCATTTTTATCACAATAAAATATTTTTACAAATTTTTGCATTTTTTAAGAATGATACTTTAAAATTATGAATCATTATTTTTAGTTTTAACATGTCATTTTTATGTTAATAAAATATTACTTCTAGTTGGACTATATATACCTTATGCCAATCCCCCAAAAATTATATTTATATTTTACTATAGAATACATAGAGGACTGTTAAAAATTAGAACATGTTAGAATAGTTAGCTCATGCTAGAGTATTGAATAATTTAATTAAGAAATGTGAAAAAAATCTTGAACAAGTTTATGGTATAATGAAGAACATGGAGAAAATTTAAATCATTAATATTTCAGAAGGTCTAGAGAATACCAGATGGCCAGGTGAAATCACTTTGCACGAAAGAAAGACAGATCCCAAGACTACATGTCTGAAACGGGTATGTTTGTAAGGGTGACAATCTAGCATGTGTAATATGATAAAATGGTAGCCTAGTCCAAGGGAAGAGGAAATGGATCGATAGTTTAACCAAACAGGGCCTTTGAGGACCAGAGCTCTTAGGGGAATTTTAAAAGACTAATGTGTTTATAGTGTGGTGCTGGGTGCTCACACTGCCCTGTACCCCACCACAAAACCCTTCATAACATCATATAGGTAGGTCACTCTGATGCCTTCAGTACTTTCTCATGACTGGATTTGAACACATGTTGAGTCTTTCTTTTCTTTTCTTTTCTTTTTTTTTTTTGAAAAGCGTCAATTTATTAGTAGCAGTGAAATGGTATAGGTTAACAAAGTTTTGTTAATGAAAATTTAAAAAAAAAAAGCATTCACTAAACTACAAGTCCTAGTCGTCTTGCAGAGCCAAAGAATCCCGAGTCTTTTGTTAAGACTCAAGTGTGGTACAAAATGGTCCCCCAAGGGGGAAAACATATGGGTTGCATTTTGAGAATTCATCTGTGATTTTTAAATTAAGGTACAGTTCTCACCAATATTTCGGGTTAAACGATTATGAGAAAAGTGAGACCAAAGCATTTCTTCACTGTTGTTGCCAAACTATACAAACCATGGTTGTTGTTGGTATATGACTTTAGAAAAGAGATGTTATGAGATGAATTTTTGCAAAGTGTACAGTTTAATACTGAGAGACTCAATTAAAGAACAACATATATGTGCCATTTCTTACATTTGACTGAAAGAATTGAGAAATACTGTTCTGAAGTTTGACACTAGGGTATGGAATTGAAACACAACAGGAAACCTATTAAGATATTAAAAACCTTTCCAGGGTTGTAATGAGGTGTTCATGAAAGATGTCACCTGTGAGGTAGAATTCCTTGGATGAAGTACTCTGTTGGATGATTGGGCATCAATCAAACATTAGAATGATTTGTTGATGTCAAAAGCTACATGAAAATAGAGAAATATATGGAGGTATAATGCCAGTGACATGAAAAAATACTTTGATTTGTGGTTAAAATATGCCACTGAAATGCTCTGGAAGAGTGAGAAAGAAGAAAGAGGGAGAGAAATACCGATGTGAGAAACATTGACTGGTTGACTCTTGCACATGCCCCAGTAGGGGAGTGAAACTGTAATCTAGGCATGTATTATGACAGAGAATTGAACTGTGATCTTTTGCTTCACAGGACTATGCCCAACCAACTGAGCCACACCAGTAAGGGCTGTTTTATTGATGTTTTCAATTTTTTGCCTCTATTTCATTTATTACAACTCTGCTCTTTGGTTTTTCTTTTCTTCTGCTAACTTTGGGCTTCATTTAATCTTTTTGTATTTCTTTAAGTGTAGTTAGGTTGTTTAGTGGAGAATTTTCTTGTTTCTTAAGGTAGGCATTTAAGTGGCTTCAATCTCAAAATATATTTTCTTTTTTTTAATATTTTATTTTTTATTATTTTTAGAGAGAGGGGAAGGGGAAGAGAGAGAGAAGCAGAGAGAGAGAGAGACATCAATGTGTGGTTCTCTTTCATCTGCTTCCAGCTAAGGACCTGGCTGGAGACCTGTCTTGTAACCTGGTTATGTGCCCTGATGGGGGAATCAAACCAGTGACCTTTGGGTTCACAGGCCAGTACCTTATCCATTGAACCACCAGCCAGGGAAAACATATTTTCTTTAAACTTTTTCTTTGATCACGAAATAAAAACCAAAATACTTTTTTAAAAGAAGGTTTTATTAATTATTTCCAGAGAGAAGGGCAGGGATGGAAGAAGAAAGGGAGAGAAGCATCAATGTTGCCTTTCATCTGCCTCCAGCTATGAACTTGGCTTGCAACTTGCTTATGTGCCTTGGCTGGGAATTGGACCAGTGACCTTTGGGTTTGCAGGCCAGTGCCTATCCACTGAGCCACCAGCCAGGCCCAAATTACTTTTTAATACCCTTAGTCCAATCTAGGTTTTCCATTCAGATATATGTTTTCCTCATTAGTACCATTACCTTTCAAAATGTGATGGCAATACTGTTTTAGTTCAGCTAACACTAAAACAGTTAGTTTTGTATCAGATAAGAAAAAATAAAATCTGTACTATTACAAAAAGATGTAGGAAAGGGTAACGGAACTAGTTGTCACCAAGTTTTCCTTACTTAAGAGTTAGTGATTAAGAATGCCCTAAACAATTATTATAGCTAGCTTTTTGTTCAGATCTGTAACTTCTCAAACTATCTTTTAGGGGGAATATGTAACCAAAAATAGTAAATTATTTAAATGTCTTGAGAGTGGTATTAGATCTTTTTTTTTTATTTTTTATCTCCGTGCCCATATGTACACATGAACCCTCTTATGTGCACACATGACAGTTCCTAATGTAAAATGAAAATGTGAAACCTAGTGCCTTAGACTTGCTGCAGTGGATTGCTGGTTTAATATGATAGTTATGTGATAGTTGCTTTGGCTTTGTTGAATAATGTTTTGTTTCATAGCACAGTGTAATTTGATCATGTTATAACTAGAAATGTCAGAACACTTCTATTAAACTGTAAGAATGTAGGTGTGGATGTGATTTCTAATATTCTTTTCACTAAGACACATGGAGAATGTTTTTTCTGGTTGTAGTCCCAGTGATAGATCTCTTTATGAATGAGTACTTTTATTTCATTTCAAGGATTCTGCACCATTAAATGAATCATTGATCCTTCCTTGTGTTGACTAACGAAAGATTTAGGCTAAATTTGTGTCCCATCTCTAGGAGATGGACAAAAACATTTGAGATGCATCAAGTGTACTGATCTTACTTTTATATCATCCCCTTTTCTTACTCTTCTTGTACTGCTGTAGCAATTTCTCACTGTCTTGACTTTTTACTTTGTAAAATAAATCAAGACTGTAAAGTGTATTTTTATAAGAAAACAAAAAGATAAAACCTAAAAATAAAATAAACAGATCAAATTAATCATCACCAAGTGACAACCACATAATTTAAATAATTTTATCTTTAATCAATATTATCAGGAAATTTTATAAATATATCTTATTCATACCACTGTATTATTTTATTCATGGTTCAAATAAGAATATACTAAAGCAATACATAAAAATAACCAAGATTGTTCAAAAGAACTTTAGGGAGAGATTTTATTTTATTCATTTACTTAGTGAATTAATGTATAATAAAGGAAAAAACAGAGGGAATAAATATAATATTATCACAATTCAGAAAATATTTTAAATTAAATGGATATAACCCAATCTTTCCCTTTAGGTATCTTCTGAATAGACTTAATAGGTGTGTATTAAATTTAATTAATCATTTGACATGGATAATATGTTTTATGACATTTCATTCCCAAAATTATGATTGCTTTGAATCTTCTATAATGTATAAAGCCTGATTTTTATATTTTAGTTTAAACTAAAGTATTCTTTAAAAGATAGGTAATAACTGTAAGTACCAAGGAATTTTAACATCTATCTTATTTTATATTCCTACCAAATTAATTATGAAAACAAACTTTAAGAAGTAAAATGGAGGGCCCTGGCCGGTGGCTCAGTGAATAGGCACTGACCTGTGAACCCAAAGGTCACTGGTTCAATTCCCAGTCAGAGCACATAACCATGTTGAAAGCCAGGTCTCCAGCCAGGTCTCCAGCTGGAAGCAGGTGAAAAGCAGCCATACATTGGTATTTCTCTCCCTCTGCCTCCCTCCCTCCTTCCCCCTCTCTCTAAAAATAATAAAATCTTAAAAAAAAAAAAAACAACACAAGTGAAATGGAAATAATATATTGTCATATGAAGTGACTGCTTCTAATTAGAACAAATATTATGGTCTCTTAAAGTTACTCTTGATTTAATATGTTTTTATTTTTATGCATAATTATTGTGAGAATCTTTCTGTTTGCAATGAAAGTTTTTTAGAAGAAAAATAACATAAAACAAATTCTAGAACTTATCATTTCTGCTTTTGAAAGCAGATTTGCAAGTTTTCTAAAACATTTCCCTTATTGGAGCAATTATATTGTTCATGATTTAATAACAATAAAGAGCATGACAATATAGTAATGCTATTGCCCTTACAAATAGTCTCATTGTTGCCATTTACCATGTATATAAAGTGCAACATATTACTGCTCACAAAATACACAAAGCAAAGAGATCAAATGCAAGTTTGTGTCTAATGTGTGATTCTAATGATTGTTTTTGGGCTTTTCATGTTGTTCAAATAATTTAATATTCACCTAATAGAATCACAAGTTTACCAGAGCTGTACTATTTGCATGTGTGAACAATCCCGGGGAAGTAATGATCCCAAAATTTCCACCACAATTGTGTTAACTCTATATAGTAGGAAATTAGACACTATGTGATATATTTATTCTTTATTTCTTAGATATTAGTTGACAAGCTAATATATGACACATTCTTTTGTTAAGTACACTGGTATAATTCAGTGCTCATCATTTCTGATGTGTGATAATCTTCTAATGGCACTAAGTTTATTTTCGGCTTTAAGTATGTCAATTCTAAGGAAAGCCATAGTTCACTACTTAATAATAGAATTTATTATTAATATGGCTTATTTATTCATATCTTAGAGGAATAATATTCTTCATATTTAGAAGCCTTACCAAAGATTTGAAGTCTTTTAATTATTCAGGTTTTGTTAAAATTTAATGATAAATATTGCTCTTTTATCTACACATGATTCAGGTTAAATTACATATTACATATGGGATATGGGGTGGTAGAGAATTTGTTAAGTTGACCTCATAAAGGAGATAAAGTGATGATGCAAATTAGTCAAGTAGCAATTACCATAATTTGGAAGTTTTTACACATAAAAATTGAAAAGTAGTGCAGTATGACTACTGCTTGCTTCACTTTATTATTTTTATTTTCTTATAAACATTTATATTAAAGATTAGTATGCATACTAGTACAAGTGTGAAGTTTTTAACTGTACAGTTCAGTGACATAAGCCATGTGACCACTTCACATTTCACAAGGTTCACAACAGGGACATTGTCCAAAGCCTTCCTCATTTCTACCTTATAACATTTCTCTCTCCCCAATGGTATAATTAGCCCCACATTTCCATCATAGGCTAGTTTTATCTGCATTATACTTTATTTAAGTGGAACTGAACAGTATTTATTTTTCCTTGGCTTTTCCCCCTTACATTATGTTTGTAATATTTATCCGTGCTGTTATATGTAGCAGTTTTTAGGTATTTTTATTGATAAATGGAAGTTATTGGTATTAATATGCTACCATTAATGGTATAAGTACATACAATTGACTACCACTTATGGGCATTTGGGTTTTTTCATTTTGGTTGTTAAGAATGATGGTGTTAGTATCAGTTCCAGGTAAGATGGATTAAACATACTCCTCCCTCTTGCTCACTAAATGAGGCTATAGCACCTGGATAGAGATGTCAAGAAGCTATGGAGCATTCCAAAACTATATAGTGTCCAATAGATTGAAAAAGGAAGCAAAACTTCAAAGCAGCACCAAACTGGCAGTGGGCTTACCAGAGATAAAATGAAATAAATGTGAGTTTACAAATGTCTTTAAGAATACCCTGCACTCACACTTGAACTGGACATACATAGATTGGCTCCTACTCACCGTCAAAAGAGACATTGAGAATGAGCCAGAAGATAGGCCACCCCCAAGATGGTCATACATGGCTTATTGGAAAAGACCTCAAAGGCAATGTCTATAAAAACTGAACTGATGGTTAGCACACAGGTCACAAAACATGTATTGCAACTCATAGCAGGAATATAACCAGTGTGTAGCCTCCATAAACAAAAATGGGTTTATCCTCAATAGGATTTAAATGAATACACACACACACACACACACACATACACACACACATATATACACACACACACATACACACATACATACATATATGTAATTTTGGTGAACATGTATGTATCATGATAAATTTAATCTTTCTATTTCTTACATTTAAAATCTATTCTCCTGATTCCTCTTTATTCATTTCACTGGCTGGCTTGTCTAGTACAATATTTAGGAGAAGCTTCAGAACTTTCCCATGTTAACTGCATGAAAACATGTTTATATGTATATTCTATTTATTATATCAAGAAAACCCTGTGTAATTATGACTTTTTATTGCAACCAGTATTGAATTTTAGCAAATATATGTTCTGAAATTATTGAGGGGATACTAACTTTTGTCTTTATTTATTTAGAAAGATTTTATTCAATTATTTTTTGAGAAAAGAGCAGGGGGGGAGGAAGAAAAAGAGAGAAACATCAATGTATGGTTGCCTTTCACTTGCCTCCAAACAAGGACCTGACTTGACTAGAGGCCTGGCTTACAACCTGGTTATGTGCCTTGACTGGGGAATTGAACCAGTGGTCTTTGGGTTCACAGGCCAGTGCCAATCTACTGAACCAAAGTCTCTATTTTTTAAAGATGACGTATTGAGCTTCTCACATATTCAATCAATCTTTTCCTACTATAATAAAACTAAATTGGTATTATTTTTGTTGTAATAGTAAATTGGATACTGTAACTCCTTATTTAAATATTTTGGTATTTACCTGCCAAGAAAAAATGAAACTGTGTGTGAAGCTGGATGTGTGCATTGTGTTAAACTCAATTATGGCAAGCATTTCACCACATGTATGTATATTAAATTTTCAGGTTGTGAACTTTAAATGTGTACAGTTTCATTTGTCACTTATACCTCATTAAAGCAGGAGAAAATAAATAAAATACCATTAAAACTATTAAATATTTAGGAACTCTGAAAACTAAAAATAATTGTTGAGAAAAACCAAAGAAGAAAAATAAATGTAGAGATATAACATGTTCATGAATTGGAAGACTCAAAATTGTTAACATGGTAATAATTGCCAATTTGATTTATAGTTAAACACAATTATAATACAAATTCCGGGATACTTTTCTCTAGACAATGACAAATTGATTATAAAAATTAATATGGAAAGAACCAAGATGATGGAAGAGTAAGTGGAGCTACACCAATCTCTTCTCAGGACGGATCTGGAATTACAACTTAACTGGGGAGAAATAATCTGCAATAAACAACAGAACCCATCTGGAGAAAAGCCTTATAACCATGGGCAGAACATAATAGACCACTTCATCACAATGTGACTTATCAATGTGGAGGCAGGAGAGGGCTGGATGGGCTCCAACAGACGGCAACTGAATGGACTGGAACCAGGGGTTCTACATGAAAAGGGTGTGTTCTAAACCTGTAGCTGGGCTTTCCAGCCTATAGCAACACAGCTGAGAGTGGAACCACATCCAGCTCTGAAAAGAAAAGGAAAAAATGATAGGGTTTGCTAGCCTGACGTGGCTAGAGGAGAGAATTACTAAAGTAACCATGCACAAAAATACATTGGCAAGCATTTACCCTGAGCTCCAACATAGGGAGGGCAGAGTGGACTAGAGTTGCTTAAAGAGAATTTGGAGCTGTGGCTTTAAGAAGAAAAATGAAGAAGAGTTGATGGGGTCCCAGTGTTGACTCATCCCCCACACCACAGGTAGACTATACCGCTCCAAATGGCATCCACCAGAGGGGCTGCACAGCCCTGGCTATTAGAATCAATCTGCCCTGCCCAGTGGTGTTTGAGCCTGGCAGCTGATCAGAGATTGATTGGACTATGACTGAATCATCTGTTCCACCCTGCAGTGCCTGAACCTGGTGGCTGATCACAGATTAATTGGACTAAAACCTGAAGGACATATATAAATTGAATTTTTGGTAGGCTCCAACAGACTGAATAGGGCCAAACTGAGAAATCAACTGACTTCACCAGAGGTAAATCCAATAAGTAAAGAAAGTGCATCTCTATATAAAAGAAAATCAGACCACAAAGATAGAAACTTAAAATAGCCTAATCTAAGAAGCAAAAGCAAACAAGAAGAGGAAAATAAAATGGGTAGAAAAGAAACAGTCCATCACCAAAAAGAAAGGCAAAATACCCAGAAAGACCTCTAAATGAAATAGAGGCAAGCAAACTATCAGACATTGAATTCAAAATAATGATAATAGAGAAGCTCAATGAGCTAAGTAAGCTCAAAGAAAACTAAAAACAACCCCAGGGAATCTAAAAAGAACTGCAGGGAAGCTACAGGGAACTTATTGAGAACTATACCAACCTTAAAAAGGACAAAAAACTATCAATAAGGGCCAGGAAGAAAGGAAGAATACAATTTCCAAATTGAAGAATATAGTAGAAGAAATCAAAAGTAGGCTAGTGGAAGCAGAAAATCAAATCAGCAAGCTGGGGGCAGCATAGAAGAAAAAGCTCTGAGACAGTGCAACAAAATGAAAAGAGACTGCAAAAGAATGAGGAGGCCTTAAGACAACTGTAAGACAATGTGAAATGCAATAATATTGATATCATAGGGATACCACTAGAAAAAAGAAAAGAAACGGGGGATAGAAAACCTATTTGAAAAAGTAAGGACAGAAAACTCCCCTAACTGGATGAGGAAACATGTCACTCAAGTTCATGAAGCACAGAGGGTCTCAAAAAAGATGAACCCAAACAGTCCCACTCCAAGATATATCATAATTAAAATGACAAATTTCAAACACAAGGAGAGAATCCCAAAAGCCTCAAGAGATAAACAGCTAATTACATACAAGGGAACTCTGATAAGGTTATCAGCTGATTTCTCAACAGAAACATGAGCCAAAAGGGAATTGCAAAGTATATTCTAGGCAATGAAAAACAAAGGCCTACAACCAAGAATACTCTACCCAACAAGACTCTTATTCAAAAAGGAAGATGAAATAAGGAAATTCCCAGAAAAAAACTAGCCTCCACCAAATCAACACTTCAATAAATGCTAAAGGATCTGCTTTAAAAAGATGAAGAAAGAGAGAGAGAGAGAGACAGAGAGAAACACAGGTACAAAGGAGAAAAATGTCAATAAATAGGTCAATAATAACCTTAAATGTAAATGGAATTAATGCACCAATCAAAAGACATAGGATAGCTGAATGGATAAGAAAACATAACCCACATATAGGCTGTCTACAGGGGACCCACCTCAGAACAAAAGATCTACACAAACTGAAAGTGAAGAGATAGAAAATATATATTTCAAGAAAATGGACATGAAAATAAGTCTTGAGTAGCAATCTTATATCAGACAAAATAGATTTTAAGGTGATGGCCATAAAAGGGACAAGGAAGGACATTCCATAATACTTAAGGGAACAATCCATTAAGAAGATATTACCCTTGTAAACATAGATGCACTCAACATAGGAGCACCCAAATATATAAGGAAAATCTTGGAAGACATCAAGAAGGATATTAACAGCAACACACTAAAAGTAGGTGATTTTAATACCTCATTATAAACAATGGACAGATCTTCAAAAAAAAAAAAAAAAAAAAAAAAAAACCCACAAGGATATTGTGGCATTGAATAACACTCTAGATGAAATGGACTTAACTGATAAATACAGAACTTTTCACCCCAAAGAAGCAAAATACATATTTTTTTTTCAAATGCATATGGAACATTGTCAAAGATACACCATGTGGTAAGACAAAGACAAGCATCCACAATTTTAAGAATATTCCAATTATACCAAGCATCTTCTCAGATCCCAGTGGCTTGAAACTGGAAACCAAACTCAAGGAAAAAACACACATACATTGTAATTCATGGAGACTGAATAGCATGCTATTAAGTAATAAACGGGTTAACAATGAAATCAAAGAAGAAATCCAAAAGTTTCTGGAAATAAATTAAAACGAATACACTATAGTTCAAAACCTATGGGGAACAGTAAAGACAGTTTTCAGAGGGAAATTCATAGCAATACAGGCCTTCCTGAAAAGAATAGAAGAAACTCAAATAAACAACCTAACAATAAAGCTAGAAGAACTAGAAGAGCAATAACAAACAAAACCCAGAGCAAGTAGAAGGAAGGAAATAATCAAGAAGAACAGAATTAAATGACATGGAGAATTTTTTTAAAAATCAAAGAATCAAATCCAGGAACTGACTCTTTGAAAATATAAACAAAATTAATAAAATCAGAAATGAAACAGGTAAAATTACAACCAATACCATCAAAATACAAAGAATTTTAAGAAAATACTGAAAACAACTGACAACCTGTGTGAAATGGAAAAATTAATGAAAATGTATAACCCTCCAAAACTGAATCAAGAAGAAACAGAAAGGCTGAATAGACCAATAACAACTAGTGAAATTGAAGCAGTAATAAAAAAAATCCCAAAGCACAAGAACTCTGGTCCAGTTGGCTACACAGGTGAATTTTACCAAACATTTAGAGAAGAACTAACTCCTATCTTTCTCAACCTATTGCAGAGAATCCAAGAAAAGAGAAGACTCTCAAACTTTTGCTATGAGGCCAATATAATTCTAATTCCAAAACCAGGTCAAGACACAACTAAGAAAGAAAACTACAGGCCAATATCTCTGATGGACATACTAGCTAAAATTCTCAACAAAATATTGGCAAACCAGATCCAGCAATACATGAAAAAAATCAAATAACATTATCAAGTGGGATTAATCCTGGGGATGCAAGGATGGTACAACATTCACAAATCAATAAATGTAATACACTACAAAATCAAACTGAAAGACAAAAACCATATGATCATATCAATAGATGCAAAAAAGCATTTGATAAAGTACAGAAATGATTTATGGTACAAACACTTACCAAAATATGAATAGAGGGTACACACCTCAACATAATAAAGGCCATATATGGAAAGCTACAGACAACATCATGCTCAGTGGTCAAAAACTAAAAGCTTTTCCCCTAAGATCAGGAATAAGGCAAAGCTGTCTATTCTCTCCATTTCTGTTTAGCATCATTGTGGAAGTTCTAGCCATAGTTATCAGATAAGAAAATGTAATTAAAGTTATTAGAATTGGAAAGGAGGAAGTAAAAAACTCATTACTTGCAGATGACACGGTAGTGTACATACAAATCCTAATGGACTCCACAAACAACCTACTTACCCTATTAAGCAAATTTAGCAAAGTAGCTGAATATAAAGTCAATATCCAGAAATCAAAGGTATTTTTATATACCCACAATGAAACATGAGGCAGAAGCTAGAAACCAAATCTGATTTACTATTGCAAAAAGAAAAATAATTAGTGAGGAATACATTTTTTTTTTTTTAAATTTTGCCATCTGGAACTATTTTATTTTATTTTTTAAATTAAAAAAAATTAATTTTATTGTTGTTATATTACATCCATTGCCTTTTACCTCCTCTCTGTCTCCTTCTCCACCCACTCACTACACCCTCCAAAGTCAATCCCACTTGTCCTTGTCCATATTTCTTTTATGCTAGTTCCTTGACTAAACTGCTCTCCTTTTTTTAAATACATTTTATTTATTTTGCTATTATAGTAGTCTCAATTTTCTCCCCTTGGCCCCCCTCCATGCAGTACACCATTCCCTCCAGCAATGACCCCCTCAGTTTGTGTCCATGAGTTATGCATATAGGTTCTTTGGCTTCCCTATTTCCTTTGTTCTTCTTAACATCCCCCTGTCTATTCTGTAACCACCAATGTGTACCATTTCTATTCCTTTCATATCCAGACAATTCACCATTTAATTACTGCCTTGTGTCAGCTTCTCAAATCATATAAATACAAAGTTTCCTTTGCATTATTCCAAAATGGCTATGTTAATTCATTTGTTTAAAGACTTATTACATTAAGTAATATGAATTGCAATATTACCAAACACATGCAAATATGCATTTACACCCATACATATTTTTACACATATTTAAAGTACATACAGGATTTTGAAGAGTTAATACAAAAAATTTAAAATATGTCAATAGCTTACATAATTATTACATGTTAAATGATAATATTTTAGATATATTATAGCAAGATTAAGCATAAACTGGTCCCCTTCTTTGCCCCCTCCTCTATCCACCCCACCTTCCCTCTGCTCAAGGAAGGTCTATTCATTGTATTCATGTACCTGGTTCTCTTTTCCTTGTTTGTTTGTTTGGTTCATTATTGTCCTGTAATGGGTGAAATTATATGGTATTTGTCTTTCATGGACTGGCTTATTTCACTAAGCATAATACTCTCCAGTTCCATCCATATTGTTGCAAAGGGTAGGAGTTCTTTCTTTCTGCTGTGTAGTATTCCATTGTACAAATATTCCAAAGGTTTTTGATCCAATCACCCACTGATGGGCACTTAGGCTATTTCCAGCACTTGGCTATTGTAAATAGTGCTGCTGTGAACATAGGTATACATGGCTTCTTATGAATTAGTGTTTCAGGGTTCTTTGGGTATAGTCCCAGTAGTGGAATCACTGGATCAAAAGGTAGTTCCATTTTTAATTTTTTGAGGAAACCCCATACTGTTTTCCACAGTGACTATATCAGCCTACATTCCTACCAACAGTGCACCAAGGTTCCCTTTGCCCCACATCCTCTCCAACACTTGTTTGTTGATTTGCTGATGATTGCCATTCTGACAGGTGTGAGGTGGTATCTTATTGTGGTTTGAATTTGCATCTCTCTGATGACTAGTGATGTTGAACATTCTTTCATATGCCTCTGGGCCCTTTGTATATCTTCCTCAGTGAGTTGTCTGTTCAGGTCCTTTGCCCATTTTTTAATTGGACTGTCTGTCTCCCTGCTGTTGAGCCACATAAATTTTTTATATATTTGGATATCAAATCCTTATCTGAGGTGTCATTGGCAAATATGTTTTCTCATACAGTTGGTTCCCTTTGAATTTTGCTGGTGTTTTCTTTAGCTGAACAGAAAAAATTCAATTTGTTATAATCCTATTTGTTTAATTGTTCTTTTATTATCTTTGTTTTTGGAGAAGCATCAGTAAACATACTTCTACGCAGGATATCTAAAATTTTACTGCCTATAATTTTTCCAGTGCCTTTATGGTAGAAATACTTATGTTTATGTCCGTTATCCATCTTGAGTTTATTCTGATGTATGGTGTAAGTTGGTTATCTAGTTTTATTTTTTGCATGTCCCTATCTTCTTTTCCCAATACTGCTTGTTGAAGAGACTGTTTCTACTCCATTTTATGTTGCTTCCCCATTTGTCAAAAATTAATTGACCATGGAATCCTGGGTTTATTTCCAGGCTCTCTGTTCTGTTCCGTTGATTTATATATCTTTTCTTATGCCAGTACCAGACTGTTTTGGTTACAGTAGACTTATAGTATACTTTGATGTCTGGTATTGTGATTCATCCTACCTTATTCCCCTTTCTCAAGATTGTTGTGGCTATTCATGGTCATTTTTGGCTCCATATAAATTTTAGAAGTATTTTTCCTATTTCTGTGAAATAGATCATTGGCATTTTAATTGGGATTGTATTGAATCTATAGATTACTTTCGGTAGTATGGACATTTTAATGATGTTAATTCTTCACTTTCATGAACATGGTATATGCTTTCATTTATTTGCATCTTCCTTAATTTCTTTCCTCATTGTTCTGTAGTTTTCCGAGTATAGGTGTGTTACCACCTTGGTTAAGGTTATTCCTAAGTACTTTATTTCTCTTGTAGCTATGGTAAATGGTATTTGTTTTATAGCTTCTACCTCTGACATTTCATTATTGGTATACAAAAATGCTTTTGATTTCTGAATATTGACTTTATATCCACCTATTTTGTTAAATTTGCTTATTAGGTTAAGTAGATTGTAGAATCTATCAGGATTTGTATGTACACTATCATGTCATCTGCAAATAATGACAATTTTACTTCCTCCTTTCCAATTTGAATACCTTTGATTTCTTTTTCTTGTCTGATAGCTACGGTTAAAACTTACAAAATGATGTTGAATAGAAGTCAAGAAAGTGGGCAGCCTTGTCTTATTCCTGATCATGGGAAGAAAGCTTTTAGTTTTTGCCCATTTGAAATTATGTTGGCTTCAGATTTTTCATATATAGCCTTTATTATGTTGAGGTATGCTCCTTTTATTCCTATTTTACTGAGGGTTTTTATCATAAATGGTTGCTGTACTTTATCAAATGCTTTTTCAGCATCTATTGATATGATCATATTATTTCTGTCTTTCATTTTGTTTATGTGGTGTATTACATTTATTGATTTGTGAATGTTGTACCATACTTGCATCCCTGGGATGAAATCCACCTTATCATGATGTATGATCTTTTTAATGTATTGCTGGATCTAGTTGGCCAATATTTTGTTGAGAATCTTAGCATCTATGTTCATCAGAGATATTGGCCTATACTTTTCTTTCTTAGTTGTGTCCTGTCATGGTTTGGGGATTACAACAAAATTGGCCCATAGAAAGGGTTTGGGAGTCTTCCCTCTTGTTGGATTTTTTGAAATAGGTTGAGAAGGATAGGAGTTAGTTGTTCTCTAAATGTTTGGTAGAATTCACCTGTGTAGCCATCTGGTCCAGGGCTCTTGTGCTTTAGGAGATTTTGGATTACTTCTTCAATTTCACTAGTTGTTATTGGTGTATTCAGTCTCTCAGCTTCTTCTGGATTCAGTTTTTGGTGGAATATACATTTCTAGAAATTTGTCCATTTCACCCAGGTTGTCATATTTCTTGTCATATAGTTGTGCGTAGTAATTTCTTACAATCCTTTGTATTTATGAGGTATCAGTTGTGATTTCTCCTTTGTCATTTCAGATTTCCTTTATTTGGGTCCTCTTTCTCCTTTTCTTAATGAATCTGGTTAAAGGATAGTCAATTTTGTTCATTTTTTCAAAGACCAAGTTCCTGGATTTATCGATTCTTTGAATTGTAGCTTTAGTCTTTGTTATTTAATTCTTCTCTGATCTTAATTATTTACATTCTTTTACTTGCTCTGGGCTTTGTTTTTGCTTCTCTAGTTCTTGCAGCTTTATGGTTAGGTTGTTTGTATAAGCTTCTGCTATCCTTTTAAGGTAGGCCTGTATTGCTATGAATTTCCTCTGAGAACTACCTTTGCTATGCATAGGTTTTGGACTGTTTTGTATTCATTATCATTTGTTTCCAGAAACTTTTTGATTTCATCTTTGATCTAATTGTTTACCCATTCCTTACTTCAAAGTATGTTTTTTAGTTTCCAATAGTTAGATTGTTTTTGTTTTTTTCATTTGAGGTTGGTTTCTAGTTTCAAGCCAATATGATCTGAGAAGATGTTTGGTGTGATTTCAATTTTCTTGTATTTGTAGAGACTTGTCTTGTGAGCTACCATGTGTTCTATCTTTGAGAATGTTCCATGTACATTTGAAAAGAATGTGTATTTTGCTTCTTTGGACTGATAGGTTCTGTATATACATTAAGGCCCATTCTCTCTAGAGTGTTGCTCAATGCTACAATATCCTTGGTGTTTTTTGTTTGAAAGATCTGTCCATTGTTGATAATGGGGTATTAAAGTCCCTTACCATTAGTGTGTTGCTCTCTATATCATTCTTGAAGTCTTCCAAGTTTCTCCTTATATATTTGGGCCTCCTATGTTGGGTGCATATATGTTTACCAGAGTTATATCTTCTTGATAGATTCTTTCCTTAAGTATTATTACATGTCCTTCTTTGTCTTTTTTGATGGCTTTCATCATAAAATCTATTTTGTCTGAAATAAGTATTGCTGCCCTAGCCCTTTTTTCATGTCCTTTTGCTTTATATATATTTTCCATCTCTTCACTTTCAATCTGAGGTGGGTCTCTTGAAGACTGCATATATGTGGGTCTTGTTTTTCTTATCCATTCAGATAACTTGTATCTTTTGATTGGCATATTTTACCCATTTATATTTAACATTTTTTAATTCATACTTATTTATTGCCATTTTCCCCATTGTACCTATGTTCCTCTCTGTCTCTCTGTGTTTCTTCATCTTTTTAAAGCAGATCCTTTATTATTTCTTGTAACGTTCATTCAGTAGACATGTATTCTTTTATTCTTCTTTTGTTTGTGAAACTCCTTATTTCTCCTTTCATTTTGAATAGATTTTTCCTGGGTAGACTGTTCTTGGTTGCAGGCCCTTGTTTCACATTACTTGGAATATTTTTTGCCATTCCCTTCTGACTTGTATTGTTTCTGTTGAATCATCATTTGATAATCCTATTGGAGCCCCCTTATATGTTATTTGCTATTTCTCTCTTGATGCTTTTAGGATTCTGTCTTTGTCTTTGAAATTTGCCATTTTAATTATGATGTGTTTTGGAATATGTGTGTTTGGATCCATCTTCATTGGGACCCTCTGTACTTCCTGAACTGGAGTAATGTTTCCACTCATCACATTAGGGAAGTTTTCTATCATTACTTTTTTGAACAGGTTTTCTGTTCCTTGTTTCTGTTTTTCTGGTATCCCTATGATACTGACATTATTTCATTTCTTGTAGTCCTGCAGCTCTCTTAAAACATCTTCATTTTTTTTTCACCCTTTTTTCATTTTGTTGCACTGTCTTGGAATATTTTTCTACCTTGTCCTCCAGCTGGCTGGTACAATTCTCTGCTTTCCCAAAACTGCTGTTGGTTCCTTCTACTGTATTCTTCAATTCAAAAATTGAATTCTTCATTTCCACTTGGCTCTTATTGATCATTTCTTTATCCTTTTTTTATGCTGGTGTAATTCTTAGTAAGTTCCTTGTTGCTTCCCTGGAGTTCTTCATATTTCCCCAGGAGTTGTTTGTAGTTCTCTTTGAGCTAGCTGAGCTCATTGAGCTTCTCTATTATCACTATTTTGCATTCCATATCTGATAGTTTGCTTGCCTCTGTTTCATTCAGTGATCTTTCTGGGGATTCCTCCTTTCCTTTTGGTGATGGACTGTTTCTTTTTCTCCCTATTTTTAAGTTTTGTTATCATCCAATCAGACTGTGCTCAGCTGCCAGGCTAAGAAACTACTAGGTTGGATGGATTGATTTAGTATTAATCATATGGATCTGTGATCCACTGCCAGGCTCTGATGCAGCTTGGGCTGACCAACAAATTTAGTTGTAAAATAATGAATCAGCTACCAAACTCAGGCCCTCCTGGGCTAGACAGAATCGTTCAATTCTAATCCAATGGATCAGCTGCCAGCTCATCAGCTGCTTCATGGGACTGATTCAGATGTAAATCAATGAATCTGTGACCAGCTGACAGGCCCATGTGCCACTGAGGTAGGTAGCAAGGTCCAATTTTAGTCTAATGAATCTGTGATGGGCCACTAGGCTCAGGAATCACTGGGCTAGACAGCAAGGCTCAATTGTAATCCAATGAATGCCTGATTAGCCACCAGGCTCAACTCCCATTGGTCTAGATTGAAGGATTCAATTGTAATCCAATGAATCTGTGATCAGCTGCCAGGCCCAGGGGCCAGTGGGCTGGACAAACCAACTCAGTCGTGAGCCAATGAATCCACAATCAGCCACCAGGCTAGCATGCCCCTCTGTGGGGCTGGCTGACTGATCCCACCTCTAATTCAGAGAGTTTGTAATCAGCCCCAGGCCCAGGCATTGCTGGGTGAGAAATACCTCTTCAGGTACCAACTATTGTATCTATGCTTAGACACGGCAGGGCAATAGATGTTTATTTAGATGTACATCAAAGAATTGTGATCAGGCACCAGACTCTGGCACTGCTCTGGTGGGACAGATTGCTTCTAGTGGGTGGTGCTACTAGGACCCCTCATATGGAAGCTGCTTAATGCAATGCAGTCCACCTGAGGTGTGGGGTATGAGTCAGCACTGAGATCCCCACAGCTGCTTCCCCATGCCTCTCCTCTCAGCCACTGCTGCAAACTCTTCCCAAGCATCTCCAGTCCTCTCTGCCCTCCCTCTGCTGGAGCCCATGGTGAGTGGATGTCACTGCATTTTCACTGTGGTCACCTTAGCAGTTCTCTATCTCCAGGGCTTTCTTAGGCTAGTAAACTTCATGGCTTTCTGCCCTTCTCAGCTTTATGCTGCTCTACTCTCTGCTGTGTTGTTGTAGGCTTGGAAACCCAGCTGGTGGACCAGAACCCACCCTTCTCAGGTAGAGCCCCTGGCTCCATTTCTTCAGCTGCTACCTCTAGTGGGAGTCCAGCCAGCCCTGTCATGTTTCTGCAATTTCTACCTGTCATGTGATGAAATGTCTTCTTCTGTTCCGTCTGTGGTTATAAGACTTCTTTCCAGCTGGTGTTCTGTTGGTAATTCCAGCTGACCTTGTCTCTAAAAATGTACTTTCAGATTTGACCTGGGAGGAGATTGGTTTATCTCCACTTACTCCTTCACCATCTTCCTGGAACCTCCAGTTAGGAATAAACTTAATGTAGGAAGTTAAAGATCTGTACTTGGAAAACTACAAAACAGTGAAGAAAGGAATTAAGGAAGATACAATTAAATGGAATTATATACCATGTTCATGGATGGGAAGAATTAACATAATTAAACTATCCATACTACTCATAGCCCTCTATAGAATCAATGACATCCCTATTAAAATTCCAAGGTCATATTTTAATGACTTAGAGCAAATATTTAAAAATTTTATATGGAGTCAAAAATCATCTGAAAAGCTACAGCAATCTTGAGAAAGAAGAACAAAGTAGAAGGAATCACGTTACCAGTTATCAAACTATATTACAAAGCCATAGTAATCAAAACAGTCTGGTACTGGCACAAGAACAGACATACAGATCAATGGACCAGAATAGAGAGCCCCAAAATAAATCCAGTGTTATATGGTCAATTAATATTCAACAAAGGGGGGAGGCACATAAAATGTAGTGAAAATAACTTCTTCAATAAGTGCTGTTGGTTGAAGTGGACAGGGACATACAAAAAAATAAAGCTAGACTACCAACTTATACCATACACCAGAATAAACTCAAGGACTTAAACATAAGCTGTGACATCATAAAATTCCTAGAGGAAAACATAGGCAGTAAAATTGCAGCAATATTTTCACTGATATTTTTCCTAGGGCAAGGGAAATAAAGGGACAAATAAACAAATGGGACTATATGTTTACTTTATCTGAGCAGAAAAGTTTCTGCTCAGGTAAAGAAAACATCAGCAAAATTAAAAGGCAACCAACTTTATGGGAATAATATTTGCCAATGATACCTCAGACAAAGGTTTGATCTCAAAAATATGTAAAGAACTTATATGACTCATCACCAGGGAAAAAGATAGCTCAATTAAAAAATGGGCAAAGGACCTGAACAGAAGCTTCTCTGAAGAGAACATACAAAGGGCCCATAGTCATATAAAAGAATACTCAACAGCTATAGCCATCAGAGAGTTGCTAATTAAAACCACAATGAGATACTACTTCACACCTGTCAGAATGGCCATCATTAACAAATCAACAAACAACAAATGCAGTTGAGGATGCCAAGAAAAGGGAATGCTAGTGCATTGTTGGTGGGAATGCAGACTGTTGCAGCCACTTGGAAAATGGTATGGAATTTCTTTTTTTTTTTTTTTAAATTCAAATTTATTATTGTTTTATTACATCCATCCCCATTTTCCTTCCCTCTGTCCCTTTCCCCAACCACCCACTCCCCCCAAAGTCAATCCCACTTGTTGTCCATTTCCATGGTTCTTCCATACTAGTTCCTTGACTAAACTGCTCTCCTTCTTTGCCTCCTCCTCTCCCCTCTCACCTCTTCCCTCCCCTTGAAATTTCATGAAAAAAAAAAAAAAAAAAGAACTGCCTTATGATCCAGTGATTTCACTGCTAGGGTTATACCCAAAGAATCCTGAAATACCAATTCAGAAGAACCTATGCACCCCTATATTAATAGCAGTACTATTTATAGTAGCCAAGTCCTGGAAACAACCTAAGTTCCCATCAATGGATAAAAGGATCCTAAAACTTTGGTACATTTATACAATGAAATACTATACAGCAGACAGAAAGAAGGAACTCCCACCTTTTGCAACAACATGGATAGAACTGGAGAGCATTACGCTTAGTGAAATAAGCCAGTCAGTGAAGGACAAATATCATATGATCTCACCCAATCTGGGACAATAGTGAACAAAACTAACAACAAGCAAAATAGAACCAAATATATGAATACAGTGAATAGGCCTTCAGTGGCCAGGGGGAAAGGGGGTCAAGGGAAAAGGGGTTGGGGGGGGGGGGGAGACAGAGGCAAGAAAGGGGAGCAGCTTAGACAAGACCTAGTATAAAGGAACCACAGACATGGACAACAGGTGGGATTGACTTTGGGGGGAATGGGTGGGTGGGGAGGGGGACAGAGGGGAGCAAAAAGGGGATGGATATAATACAACAACAATAAAATTTTAAAAAATAGCCAGGACACTTTAGAATTATACGGAAAAAAAATTTAAATAGTTGAGAATAATTTAGAGACTAATGAATGAAATTTCCAGACATAGTATAGAGCTGAATTGATCAAGTTATATTGACACAAAAATATACATTAATTACTGGAACAGAATATATGGTATAGAAGTAGATTCATGCATATATGGTCACCAAAGTTGCCAAAGCACTTTAGTGAGGAATGGTTAGTCTTTTCAACATACTGTGCTGGAAATATTGAATATATACATATGAAAGTAATATATATTTTCCCTTACCCCACTTCATATACACAATTGCACTAAAGAATTTCAAAACTGCAAAAAGAAGAAAATATAGAAGCAAAATAGAGTCCTGGGGGGAGATCTCCAAGATGGCGACAGAGTAGAGAGCAGTGCTGATGGTGTTCTCGAGTACCAAAGCAGCTAGAGGACAGGATAGGGAGCGTGAGACGTATTCAGGACCCTAGGGACTGGAATGGGCAGCATCTGGACACAGGGGAGCACAGCCCAGAGGCAGAGGAGGCCAGCAGGACAGTAGGTGAGGCGTTCCGACCAACCGGCCGGCGGGCCGAGGTCGGCTCTGGGCAGGGGAGGCTCTGCCCAGAGGGGCGCGTTTGACTGGGGCCAGTTCCGGTCTCACTGGTGACTGGAAGTCTCAACAGAGAAGTGCGGGCAGCGAGGGCGAACGCCGTAGGGAACGCGGAATTGAACTCTTGCAGGGGAGGGACTGTGTGACAAACTCACTCCGGCAACAGGGAGAGGAGGCTCTACACGGGGCTAGAGGCGGAGGAGAAGAGTCCTGCGGGAAGCCGGAGTGGGGGAGCGGGAAGTGCACCAGCGGGGCGGCGAGAGGGCTGAAAAACGGAGCTGCTGGGCCACTGGGAAAACAGCAGCTAGAAGCCCCTGCGAGGGGGGAGGCCCAGCCCTGCGCAGCCACACAGGCCCCCAGGCTCCACCAGAAACTCCAAACAGCGAGCCAGCCAGCCGGAACTAGTGGCCGGGGTAACTGACCCGCCATTGCCGGAGACAAAGGTCGCACCGCCCACGCCTGGGAGGGGCTCATCACAGAGGCTGCGTAAAGGACTCCATGGAGAGCTGATTGGCTTGGAGGCGAGGTGCTCGCCCCGGAAGGGCGGGACACTGTAGGCGGACCCGGACAGTGTTGACTGACAGGCCCGGCCTCCTCCTGGAACTGCGGGGACGGGACCAGTCGTCACAGGAACCAGCGAAATTGCGGGCTGCCCTGCAGAAGTGCTGGGGGCGTGTCCTGGGCCGGAACCTCCGCCAGGAGTGGGAGGGGGCTCCCTGCGGGCTCCAGAACACCGGTAGCCCTAAAACCCAGCCAGGCTGTGGAAGGCCCAGCCTACCTGGGGGCGGACACTCAGAATCAGCCCTACTGCAACAATTAGAGGCCCTGCCACGCACCAAGACCGGCTAGAATATAGACTATAGACTGTAAAGTCCTGACCAAGAAAAAGAGGCAGCATCAGGAAAGGGATTGCTGCCAATCTCAAGCACCTGAATTATACCGAGAGCAATATGAACTATTAAGCCCCAACATATCCTTTGCAAAAGTTACTCCTCACATATTCTTAATCACCCCTATACCTCAATTCACCTAAATACCCAAGACCCTCCCCTACTCTCGAATTAAAGTCTATTCACTCTGTGGCTATGACACATTCCCAGTCCTCAATCTAAGTATTCCTCCCTTCCCCAGCCTTTCTAAACCCATTCTTTATTCTTTTCTTCCTTCCTCTTTTTTCTTTTTATTTTTTTTTAAAAATTTTCTTTTCCTTCTCTTCCTGGTAAAGCCTACAGGTTCTGGCTCCACCTGGACCAATCAGAAATCATAAAGGGGGAACACACAGCTAAAACGTTTCTTTATTAATATTGATTTCTCTTTGTCTTGTGACTTTCACCCCCCATCCCTTTTTCTTTCTTTCTTTCTTTCTTTCTTTCTTTCTTTCTTTCTTTCTTTCTTTCTTTCTTTCTTTCTTTCTTTTCTCCCTGATAAAACCCACTGGTCCTAGCTCCACTGGGACCAACAGAGATCATAAAGGTTGAACAGAAACCTAAACCTTTTCTTTATTAATATTGAGTTCTCTTTCTCTTGGGACTTTCTCCCGTTTTTCCTGTTTTTTTTTTTTTTTTTTTTCTTTTCTTCTGCTAAAAGCCCTCAGGTCCAGGCTCCATCTGGACCAGTCAGGGATTATTAAGGGTGAACAGCCATCTAAACCCTTTCTTCTTATTATTATTATAATTGTTATTCCTTTTTTCCTTTTGCAATTTTTTTGTTTTGTTTTTTTGTTTGGTTGGTTGGT
>PVIW01012021.1:0-34316 GCA_004026585.1 Noctilio leporinus | reverse complement strand
GCCTCATAGAATGAGTTTGGGAGTCTTCCCTCTTCCTGAATTTTTTGGTATAGTTTGAGGAGGATAGGAGTTAGTTCTTCTTTAAATGTTTGGTAAAATTCACCTGTGTAGCCATCTGGTCCAGGGCTTTTGTGCTTTGGGAGATTTTGGATGACTTCCTGAATTTCACTAGTTGTTATTGGCTTATTCAGGCTTTCTGGGAAGCTACCTTATTCTTTCTCCCACGCACAATCTATCCGCATCTGAATTCATCTTTTGTCTTTGCCTCCTGTTAAAAGGATGGAAATCTGGGTTCTTTGCAAAGACCCATTCTATTCCCATGCTTTTGATCCATTCCTTCATTATCCCCTATAATTTCTTTCCTGTAGGTATTTCCCTTTCCTCCAACATCACCTATTTTTCCGTCTGTACTAGATCATTCCTACCATAATATAAGCTTTTACCTGTCAACAGAGCACCATCAATAACAAAAAATTTTCCTTGCTTTTCTTGACCCACTTTAACCAACCTATTTCTCTTATCTCCTTCTCACCACATCTCCTCTCCCTAGAGATCAAAGAAGAGCAGAAACAAAACCTCAGGACTTGTCCCTACAGGTACACACATCTTTTGTTCTTCAATACACTGGGTCTTTCTGCCCCACTACACCACTGAAACTACACTTTCCAGAGGCTCTGATAGCAATGTTGTCAAATCCATTGGTCACTTCTGTGTCCTCAACTCCTTGACTGCAATGCAGCATTTGCAATTGTTGATCACTTTCTTTCAATTGAAAAACATTTTTCTTTTGACTTCTTTGACATCACTGTCTTACCCAACAGGTTGCTCCTTCTCAGTCTCTGGCTCACTCTTCCTCCTCTGCCTAACTTTGAATTGTTGGAAATTATCATAGCCCTGCTATCTACAATCTTTGCTTAAATAATCTCATCTAGTCCCAAAGTTTTAAGTTTCATGTATAATTTCATAACTGCCAAATTTATGTCTTCTGCTTAGATTTCATTATACATCAATATATTCATCTCTTTACTTGATATATATCATGGGAGTATCTAATAGGCATTTCAGACTTAATTATTGTCAGTGCTCTTCAGCCAAAGGTCACACAACTATAGTTGAATAAATTATTTATTACTTATTTCAGTAAGAATGCACATTATAGAAAACCATGAGGCATTTCAGTTACAGGGTGTTAGAAATTTGGACTTGTGTTAGATGATTTAGGAAAGACTTCATGGAAAAGGGATTTTGCTGTGGATTTGAAACTGTAGGGAGGCAGGGGTAGTCCCATAATTTGGTATTTTAGTAAATATTATCTAGAAGGACTGAAGTGAAAACTGTAATTGAGGAAGAAATAGCAGTCACTCATATTAGCCAGGATAGGAAAATGTTTGCTTATGGTGGGAGGAGGTCTTGTACAAATGTTGTTTTTGTCTATATTCAGACATGATTACAGAGTGATCTTAGTTCTGTCTTTATCCATTGTGGTCATGGAGTGGTCTTGTCTGATTGTTAATGCTCTGAAAATTTCCCCCCATAAAACACACCAAATTCGTTTCTGACTCTGCACTTTTCTCTATCTTTGCCTTGTAATCTCTTTTCCTGGAGTCTCCCATCAAGGTGCCGCATTCTTAGTCACTATCACATCCTTCCGTCAGAGTACTAGTCAATATCTGAAAGAATGTTGTTCATTTATTTGTCTGTTGCTTGTCACCGTAATTTAGTTTCATTAGAAATCTGTCTCTTAACCAAGGGCTCAATAAAATACACCGACTGAATGCCATTGGCCTCATTCTTGCTAATACAACCATAGACAACCAGCAGTTTCACTCATCGTGTTTTTTAACGGAGAAGTAGGGCATTCAACAAAAAGAAGTAAAAGCAGGGAGTTAAAGTGAGTCTTGAGTGTCAAATGTCTCGTATGACCACAATATATGTTGGGATGTACTAAGACTCCAGGACCTGAGACTTTCCTGTTTCTGAATTATTTTCTTTCTTGAAAATTGTGTAGGATAATTAACTTTATAGTTCACTCTGTTTGTTCAGTAAAGGATTATTCCCTAGTTTTCTGTCTGTAACCGCTTCTGGATAGACTCAGCATCGGAGAAGTAACCCAACCCCTCTGCGCAGGCGCTCCGTAGCGTGATTCGCTGCGCCGAGAG
Organism: Noctilio leporinus; assembly: GCA_004026585.1. Lineage (NCBI taxonomy): Eukaryota > Metazoa > Chordata > Mammalia > Chiroptera > Noctilionidae > Noctilio > Noctilio leporinus. The sequence goes on along the minus strand of PVIW01012021.1, from coordinate 32,157 downwards.
CTTCACTCCGCGCATGAGCAGCTAGAAGCACCGCGGCGGGAAGTGGTGCGCAGGCGCGTTTGGCAGACTCGCTTGGAATCGGTGACCTAGGTTTCTGGGGAGCTACAGAAGTCCTATTTCCTTAAACCGTGAGTTTCCAACGGTTTGTTCCATGGCGCGGGATTGTGAGGGATTAGAAGTGAATTCTGGATCGTGACTCCAGTCTAATCGCAGCACCGTACCCCTGACCCCCGCCCAGGGTACCGCTGGCCTGCGGCGGGAAAGTCGTGCGCCTGCGCACTAAGCATCCCGTTCGGCCTTGGGTCGGAGAGGAAGGTCCGTCCCAGTTGAGCTCGCGGTCAGCGCTGCTGTAGGGATCCCATTCATGCCCCCTTCCCTTCTCCCTTCCGGCGCTCGTGGCCAGGATGGCATCAGTTCTCCACCAGCTTGCACAGGGCCTTGGATGAGCTTCCTGGCGCCGCCTTTCAGTAGACAAACGATTTCCTCCAGCCCCCTTCCGCAGGTCAAACCGCTCTCCCAGTCAGTCTTCCCCCGGCCTCCGGGCGCGGGAAGCCTGGTCCCGGAGCAAGAATGGCCCCGGGCGCGCAGCCTCAGCATTCCCACAACTGTAGGCTCCCCTGACTGAAAATTCCCTTTCGGCCCTTTGCCTGTGTTTCTGGAAGATGAAAGTGAATCAAACGGAATCCTTAGAAATGGCCCACACTTTTCTTCCTTTGGCGATTTTAACATATGATTTGTTTTTAAATGTTTGCCTCTTGGGGAGCAGTAGTATGTTTTTAGTGCTTGGTTCAGTGAGTGATTTAAACTTACGTTTTCTCCGGTATTCTAATTTTTATAGCTGCTTCTCCCCGCTGTGGACATGACCCCTTAGCTGGCACTTTGCATCCCAAGTTGGTTTGTGATGGATTCGTCTTTGGGAATTCAGGTGGATGAACCTATGGCTTTTTCTCCCCTGTGTGACCGGTTGCAGGGTGATGGCTCCTTAAAAAAACATGAGCAGAGTTTTAAACTACCAGGTATGTAGGTAATTTCAAAGATGCACAGGCAATTCTGTAATTTTGGTTATTTTTTAAAACAGAGAACTTCCTGAGTCTTTAAGTGAGTTGTGTGTATAAAAGCAGTTTTACAAATCAGTAAAGCTTTCTAAGATGTAGATTTAGGACTGGATTACATAGTGGAAAGAATTGTAGTCCAACCATGTCATTTTTACAGATGGAGTGGCTTCCAAAGATTAGTGATTGTCTGAGAACACACAGTTTTGTTGATACCCAAATTAGAAGTTCTCTTCTAGACCTGTGTTCTATGTCTACTCACTGCATTACATTAAGCTTGGATTAAGAAATTGACATTGGAGGGATTTTCACTTGTAAGTATTCAAAAGCAGTATTCAACAACAAAAATAGTATGAAATGTTTTTATCAGTAATAAAGCGCTAAGTCTCTCAGCATACATCATGAAATGTTATTTGACCATAATCCAGACCTTGAAGGTCAAACAGTTCCTGGTCTTTTTTTTTTTTAAGATTTTATTTATTATTTATAGAATGAGAGGAAGGGAGAAAGGTAGAGAAGGAGAGAAACATCAATGTATGGTTGCCTTTCACCTGCCTCCAGCTATAGACCTGGCTGGATACCTGGTTGTGTGCCCTGGGAATCAAACCATTGACCTTTGGGTTCCCAGGCTGGTGTCTTAGCCACTGTGCCACCATCCAGGGCTGATCTTGTCCGCTAATATTTACACCTTCATTCTTGCTGTAGCACAGTGCCTGGGACATGGTAGATATTTAATAAATATTTGTCAAGTAGAGGAGTTCCAGTTAACTACATTTTTTCCCCTAAAAGGTAGCTAACTCTTCTTTTCCACCTTTGTCTTAAACATATTTAGTGTTTGTCTAAAAGATTTTCATTTTGAGTATTTGTCCATCTTATACACACACACACGAAGGTTTTTCCCAAAAGTATCAAGCCTGTTCTAATATAATTAAAAGTTTGCGTGGCCTTACTTTCCAAACAGACCATATATGTAGTCTACAAAATAGACTAACCCTATCCTAGAAAAATAGGACATCACATGCTTTTTATTTCTGACTGAAACTAAACTCCCCTATCAAAATGAGTAGGCTTTCTGAAATATCTATTTTTAGTGATGAAAGCCACTATTAATCCCACTTATTTGAGCTTAAAACTTTAGAGTTTTCTATTTATGCTTTGTATCAGCTTCCTATATCCAGTCACCCAACTTTATTTCAGCTAATTAAAAAATGTGTGGCATTACCTCTTCTTCCTCGTCCCATTTCCAACACGTTAATTCATTCCCTTAACACCTTGCTCTTGAATTATGATAGTTTCTTGCCTAAACTGCACCTGCTTTTACCTTTTTTCTGTCCTCCAGTGCATCTTATATATTACTACTAGAGTAATCTTTTTTGTTTTTTAAGATTTTATTTATTCATTTTATAGAATAAAAGGGAGGAAGAAAAGAGAGGGTGAGAAACATCAATGTATAGTTGCCTCTGTCCCTCAACCCAGGCATGTGCCCTGACTGGGAATTAAACCTTGACCCTTCTGTTCCCAGGCCAGCGCTTAGTCCACTGAGCCATACTGGCCAGGGTGCAATCTTAAAGTGAAACTGGATGCCACTTTCATCCAGTTTCATGGATGCTGTCCCTCTTCCCTTCCATTTTTCTTGCAATTACCTATTTTCAGGGTCTAGCTTTCTGTATTTCATTGGATACATAATATTGTAATACAGTAATTTCTTGTATTATTTAGTATTCTGTGTATTTTGTCTCTTTGATTATATTATGAGCTTCTTGAAGGCAGTTACTCCTATAGCTCCTCATATATGTTGTGCATTAGGCAGCATGTGTGAGTTCTAGCATTATATTTAGGGGAAAACTAGTATTCTAATATTATGGAAATTGGGGAAATAAAAGAGTGGGGTGAATTTTATTCTAAATTTCTAAAGTTTTGTGGCTTTTACGTAACTGAACATTATAAACAGTACCTATGGTAATTTATAAGACATGTTGAAATTTTTAATATATAGTTATAAAAGCTAAAGTTACATCAGAAACATAAGTTTAGTAAGGAAAGTAAAACTGATGGGGTCCAGGCAAATAACTGTCTCATGGTCTAATGTGATCAACGTTCCTTGTTGAAGTGACTTTTGAATGATGGGTCTTTTTCTATATCTTTATATTCCCAGACCTAACAGTGTTCAGTAGACATGGTAGGTGCTTGAAAATATTGAATGAATGGTTTACTGCAAGGATAGGAAGTAAAATACTTAATATTAATGAGTGAATAGTATAGCCCTTTGTTTTGGAGTATTTGTCAGCTTTTTGTAACTTTTTGTCTGATAAAAATTAATACATGCTTACTGAAGAAAATTTAGAAAGTAGAGAAAACTAAAATGAAATATTATGCACTGTCCAAGTATTGCTACCATAGTATATCCCTTTAGTCTTCTGTGCATACAAGTATATATACTTAAAAATTTTTTCCAATCACAGTTTACTTATAATATTATATTAGTTTCAGGGTTCAACATAGTGATTGGATGTTTTTATAACTTAAGAATGAATATCCCAGTGAGTCTAGTACCCATCTGACATCATAATTCCCTATGCTGTACTTTACATTCTCATGTGTATTTTTTAATGCTTACCTGAGGATATGTTCATTGATTTTAGAGAGAGAGGAAAGGGAGAGAAAGAAAGAGACATAAATGTGGGAGAGAAACAGTTATTGGTTGCCTTCCATATGCACCCTGACTAGGAAGTAAACTCATACCCTAGGTGCATGCCTTGACTAGGAATTGAATCCACAGTCTTTTTGTTGTATGGTTCGATGCTCGAACCAACTGAGCTACCTGGCTAGGGCTATGACCATTTTTATAACTGGCAATTTTTTGGATTAGCAAATTTATTTGTAGTCTCAAATTTTCACTTAGCAATTATATATATCTTGAATATTTTGTATGCAATTAAATATTCAGCTTGATTTAAAAGGACTGTCTAATGTTTCACTACATAGTGTGCTATAATTTATTTAATTACTTTTTCTTATTGAACCACCACTAGATTGTTTTCTTATTAAGAAAATTGGAACCCTGGCTGGTGGCACAGTGGATAAGGCGCCAGCCTGTGAACCCAAAGGTTGCTGGTTTGATTCCCAGCCAGGGCACATAACCAGGTTGCAAGCCAGGTCTCCAGCCAGGTCCGTAGCTGGAGGCAGGTGAAAGGCAACCATAAGTTGATGTCTCTCTCTCTCTCTCTCTCTCTCTGCCTCTCTCCCTTCCCATCTCTCTAAAAATAATAAATAAAATCTTTAAAAAGAAAAAAAAAAAGAAAGACGGTGTGATAAGTAAAGTAGCTGGTGGAATATTTGACCAAATGTTTATTTTTTTTAATTTTGTTTATTATTCTTTCAGCACGCCTTAAAAATAAAAAAACCACTATATTCCAAATTTAGCAAGTACTAAAAGACCTATTCAGGAAAATAATGAACTATAAATTATACACACACATTAAGTGTCTCTTCCATACTGTTGAGCTGTATTGGAGGGTTTGCTTTCATTGTGTTATATGGATGTTCTTATTCATGATTCTAAAATTGATTATAAGGTACTTACTGTCTGGGTTCATATGGAACAGATGTAGCTTATCCTTCTTGTTATAGTATAACTATAATCAGGGCCCATCTTACTTTCAAGAGCAGCTCAGTTTGAGCTAAATTATATGATCTCCCTAGTTATAGGAAGTATAAATTGAGCAGTACAGAAAACCCCAGAATAAACATAATATATATTCCTGCAGTGTCAGTACGCAATGGTAAGTTACTGAAAGTATTTCACTTACATAGTATTTATTAAATATTTGTGATGTGCAGATACTTTTCCTGTATGCGAGGGATAAATTATGCATAAAACAGACAAAAATCAATGTCCTCAATCCAGTGCAGAGAAGACATAAAAGAACTACAATGTTCAAAAGTGATTAATGCTTTGAAGAAATGTTAGAAAGGATGAAGAGATAGAAAATACTGGGGAAAGAGACTGTGATTTTAATCAATTGGTAAGAGAAAGCTTTGGTGTGGTAACCGTTTGAACTAAGACTTGAAGTTGGTGAAGGAGAGAGCTTTACAGTTGTCTGGAGAAGAACATTCTGGATAGAGGAAACAGCAAACTCAAAGGCCCTGAGATGGGTGTGTGCCTAGCATTTAGGAATGGCAAGGAGGTCATTGTGGCTTGAAGTGGGAGAAGGGTGATTCGAGTGAAGAAGTGTGAGGAGAGGAGTAGTTCTTTGGCTTTTATGTTGGAGCAAGATATGAAACTGTTAGCAGGTTTGAGCAAAATAATAATATGGTGACTTAGCTTTAACAGTATCATTCTGGCTGCTATGTTAATGAGACTGGAGGCCAACAAGGGTGAAAACAAGGAGCATAGTTAAGGAGGCGATTGCTGTATTAAAGCCAGCTTGGATATATTATGTCGCAGGAAAAACAAGGCTAGACCTTCATGTATGAAATATATACATTTAGGTCTGGCTGGTGTGGCTCAGTGGATTGAGTGCAGGCCTGTGAACCAAAAGGTCGCAGGTTTGATTCCCAGTCAGGGCACATGCCTGGGTTGTGAGCCAGCTCCCCAGTTGGAGGTACACAAAAGGCAACCACACAATGATGTTTCTCTCCCTCCCTTCCCTTCCCTCCAAAAATAAATAAATAAAATCTTTAAAATATGTATATATAGACAGTTAAATAATTTTTTTTTAGCTTATGGACTTTTTAGGGTCTTCCCCCAATCCTCAAAGTATATATATTTATTGGTCTTTGTCTTTAGTAGTATTTTTCCATCTTTTGACATGAATGTTCTCTTCTGTTGCCCTCTCTCATCTCCCACTTCAGAATTTGACGATTTGTGCATTCACTTTGGTTGTCAGGAAGTTTTACTATTGTTTAATAATCAGAGTTGTTGTGTAGTAATGGGAAACCTTAATGTAAACATATTTAGAGTTTTGTAAAGGTAAATAAATACATAGTAGTTTTATGGAAGCACATTAAGGTTACATAGTATTCACATGGCTTGTGAATGACTTATTAAATATTCTTATTACATGTATTTTCTTTTTAATTGTTAAAGAGATTTTTAAATTTTATTTTTAGAGAAAGGGGAAGGGAGGGAGAAAGACAGGGAGAGAAACATTGGTGTGTGAGAGAAACATTGATGGGTTGCCTCTTGCAAGCCCCCAACTGTGGATCTGGTCTGCAACCCAGGCATGTGCCCTGACTGGGAATCAAAATGGCAAACTTTTGGTTTGTATGGTGATGCCCAACCCAATGAGCCACACCAGTTAGGGCTTATTACGTATATGTTCTTTCTGGTGATTCCTAATAGCTAACCAGTAACTCTACTTCTAATTGTCAGCTCATGCTTATGCTGAAATTTTGGAATGTGCAACTCATAGGAAAACCATAGACTTGTAGCGGGAAAGTAAATATCATCTAATCGAAACTTTATTTTACAGGTTAAGAACTGAACACTGTGTGATTTAATGATAGGAGTTAAATCCAGATCTTTTAGGTTCCAGGATTTCTTCTATATCAGTGACATCCAATAGAACTTTCCGTAATAATGGAAATGTTTCTTTGTTGTCACATATGGCTACTGTGGCTGAGGAAATTATTTTTTAATTTCAATTAATTTCAACTTAAATAGTCACATGAACTAGTGGATAGTGGCAATTCAATCCTACTATAAAGCTTTTGGTGTTATTAATTATTCACATAAACCCTTCAGTATATTGAATAATAAAAGACTATGAAGCCCTAGTTGGTGGCTCAGTGGATAGGTGCGGGTCTACGAACCCAAAGGTCTCTGGTTCCATTCTCATTCAGGGCACGTAACCAGGTCGCAATCCAGGTCCGTAGCTGGAGGCAGGTGAAAGGCAACCATGCATTGATGTCTCCCTTTCTTCCTCCTCCCTGCCCTTTACTCTAAAAATAATGAATAAAATCTTAAAAAAAAATAAAAGACTACAAACGAGATTCTAAAATAGTTAATTGTATCTAAACGTCATTGTGTGTTAGGTACAACATTTTATGTACCACTCAGAAATGCAGCCAATTGTACTATGATGGAAGACTTTGTTACCACCTAGAATTTTTTCTTTTATACTTAGTGAAAAATTTTTTAGACCTAATTAGACAAATGATTGTATATCTCAGGTACAGACTTTAAAAGGAAAATAAACTTTTCAGATATGTCTCTTCTGAGTCACTTTTTGTATGCTGAGTTATTGATACTGTATTTTGCACCTCACAATATTGTTTTTTATGTTCCTGATGCAGAATTTTTTTTTTTTTTTTTTTAATGAATCCATTGTTTTAAAGCTATTGCTAATGGATCTTGCCTACATCTGATTTCTTCTTCACCACCTCTACTGCTCCACCTGACCACCATTTAATTGTTAAATATGAATACCCCTCTGTGGTTTCTTGGACTTTGTTTGAGTCACTGACACCTATTACGTTAGTTTAGATGCTAGTCAATAATTGTTAAGTTGCATCTGAATTTCAGAGTTGTTAAAATGTGTCTTAAAATCAAATAAATAAATTATATATAATGTACTATCAGATTGAAAATCACCCATGTGGTGCCTTTCCTGTGACACTGGAATTTGAAGCTGGTTGGAATTGACACTCATTAGGAAAGATTTTAATGGATTGTGGCGACTATTAACTGTTACAAAGCCTGTCCCCTCCACACACAAACACACACACACACACACAGGCCTCTGTTTTGGTTTCTAGAGAAGTAGTGAGGTAGCTGCTGCTATCTTTGGCTTCATTCTGTTGTAACTTCTAAACTTAGGTGGTGGTTATTTATTTATTTATTTATTTATGTAGCTGTCTGTGAATTGCTATAATGATGGTAATCATTCAACATGCCAGGCACTGCGCTAAGAGCTGAGTGTACTGTGGTGAATTATACAGAGGGAACTTGTATCATTAAAACTTATATTCTAGTGGGAGGAGGCAGACAGTGAACAAAAAAATAAATAGCATACTGCCCTGGCTGGTGGCAATGGATAAGGCACTAGCCTGCGAACCCAAGAGGTTGCTGGTTCAATTCCCAGCCAGGGCACATAACCAGGTTGTGGGCCAGGTCCAGCCAGGTCTGTAGCTGGAGGCAGGTGAAAGGCAACCATACATTGATGTTTCTCTCCCTCTCTTACCTCTCTCCCTTTCCCCCTCTCTAAAAAGAATAAATAAAATCTTAAAAAATAAATCAACAGGATACTTTCATAGTAAATAAGTATTCTGAAGACAATACACAGGGTGGTGTGAATAATGGGAGGAATGCTAATTTAAATAGGAAGTCAGAGGAGACTAACAATTGAGCCAGCCATATTAAGTTAATTTCAAGCAGGATTTTAAGCAGAGGGAATAAAATAATATGAACCAAAGCCCTAAAGAATTAGTAATGTTAATAACAACTGACAACAATTAGAACTATCCCTATCATTTATTTAATATTTACTATGTGCCAGGCATTATGTTAAAAGCTTCTCTTACATTATGTATGTTATTTTATTTAATCATCACAGCTTCTTAGTGGCATTGGTACCATTATAATTCCCTTTTTTATGGATGGGGAAACTAAGGCTCACAGAGGAAATTTGTGTACTCAAGGAAGGTCATACTGGCTGGTAAATAATGGGGCCGGAAGTTTAACCTAAGCCTCTTATCTCCAAAACTGGTACTTTAAAAATTACTCTTATATTGCCTCTTGTACTGAAATGATAAAGCTTTTCCAGTCCATCTATGAAGTAGAAGACAGGGGTGAGGATAATAAAGCTTTCTATTTTCTTAAATGGGCTATAGTGGAAAGAATACTGATCTAACCTGCTATTTATTCTCCAGCTCTTAATGTTCTTCCAATCTCTGAAAATTACCCACTTGTCATCTTCCTGCTTAAAAACTCTATGGCTTTCACTGCATTCTCTGCCTTTCCCTTCCTTGGCCCCATTGAATTTCATTATCTGTCCCACCCTACTCTCCCCACAATAATTCATGCCTTTTTCCTTTTCCATATCTTTGCATACATAGCTCCTTCCTAAAATGCTGCCTTCTACTTTTTCTACTTGGTGAGTGCTTCAAAATACGGCTTAAGCTTCTTTGAACGTTCAGGAGTATTCATTTCTCTCCTCCCTTCTACCTAGTAATATGTACATTCCTCTATTATTACAATTCTCATCTGGTCTTCAGAGGGAGCTTTTAACATCTGTCTCTTCCACTAAATTAAGCTCTTAGAGAACAGGGGCTGCACCAAATTTGTTCCTTTTTTAAAATATGGCCATTGCTGAGCATTTGTTTAAACACAGTGTTTGTTAAATGAATGAGTCTACTGGAGACTTATCTGTAGTACCTCTGTGAATTTGGGCCTTATGTTTTAACTTCCCTGAATGGGGCTTCTTTATCTGCAAAATCAGGGTAATAGTTTCTGTTTTGCTAATATCACAGTGCTGCTGTGAAGATCAGAAAAGATAATACATGTGAAAGTGCTTTGAAAAGGTGTTAAACTGTTACACTGTGTGGAGTATTATAATTTAAAAAGTAGCTGATGCTTGGCCTCTAGATATTGGAATAAAATCTCATGACTCAAGTATATTATTCTCTTTAGTATCCAGTGGTCTGTTGTAGTTTGTATTATTGTTTCTCCTTATTTTAACCATGTATCTTTTTGTAAAGGGTTTATATTTATTTAAATGTAGCAGTTTCTCTGCTGTCAAGCAAAGAGGGTACTGCAGATAATGGGACAATTTTTTAAAAATATATATTTTTTAACAGTTGTAAGAGCCTTAGTAGACCCTCTCTTTGAGGGACTATGGTGAATATACAATACATAAAACTTTCCCAAGCCTTTAAAATTTTGTATTGTTAGGGGAAGGAAATAGTTTTCAAGAAGATTGCATTATGTCCTTGTCATGCCATGTAGTGATCATGGCACACATTGTTTATAGTAACTTTAAATTTAGCTCTTCATTGTGTGGTACTGGAAGTAAGGACAGTGTATCTGTTAGTATGTTGTAATTCCAGAATAGTAAAAATTATGTGTGTGTGATTCTGGAATTTATTAGTTTTGTCTGTCAGTTCGAGAGGTATATGTGAATTATATTAACTTGATGAAGTTTTAATTATTCTATCATAATTTTAGGACTTCTACTTATTTATTTTTAACAATTCATATTTTAGAATTTGAGTTTTAAGAAAGTATAAAACCTGCCCTCAATAATTATAACTATAAACTGTCTTTTCCTTAATAGGTGTTAAAAAAGATATTGAGAAGCTTTATGAAGCTGTACCACAGCTTGGTAATGTATTTAAGATTAAAGACAAAATTGGAGAAGGTAATTTGGGGATATACTTTATTGTCTTTTTAACTTTTTTCCCTTTGTGTTTTCCTTGCTTAATCTTGATGTTTATTAATATTTCTTATTGAAAAATATACTTCTTTTAAAAAAAAGAAAAGAAAAATATACTTCTTTTTAAAACATTAAGACCATGTTTATATTACTATATTATTAATGATAATTACTAAAAATGAAAAACTTAAGATTCAAATAGGGAGATTTCGTAAAAGCTAGCCAAACGTTTTTCCTCTTTCTCTATTGCAGTTAGGTAGAATTGTACATTGAAACATACCTGAAACCTAGGATGGCAAAATGATGAAAATAGTGTTATAATACTTATAGGATGATCAATATTAACCTACATACCATTGATTGAATAAAGGGGGAATTTGGCAAACAGGTGTGAAGGGAATGAGGATAAAAGATAATAGTTTTTTGATGGTTATGTAGAGAAATGCCTAAATATTCAAACATTTCCGTATACTTCATTGCTTATTTTTCACAAAGAGAAATGTCAGGAAAGAAAAGCCTGGGTCAATGATGGCAGAGAAATTAAAAGATAAGATGATTTTGGATATATGAAGTAGATCTTTACATCTTCTTCCTTATCTTTTTTAATACTGACTTAGTGTGCAAACACTTGGTCCTGGAAAAAATGAAAAAATGGTGTCCTAACAAATTGATGGCTGTTTCTGAAACGGCAAGAGGAGTATATCCTAAGGCTGAATAGGTTTGGGAACTGTAGTTCCCTTTTGGTTATTCACAATGAACATATTAAAGGCTCTAGAGAATTTGTAATAAAACAACCTATTATTTTTTAACTCAATATTTCTCAAATTTAATTGACCACCAAACCTTTATTTTTTTTTCTCTTTAGTTTAATGCTAGATTTAAAAGCCCAGGTGTTTTTGTAGTTTTTTTTTGTTAGTTTGTTTTTTCCTTTAGACTACTAACATTTCTACTTCTAACAGATGAGTATCTAAGTCTTAAGAAAGTGATTTCAAAGGAACCATGGACATGGACAACAAGGAACCATGGACATGGACAACAGAGGGGATTGACTTTGGGGGGAATGGGTGGGTGGGGAGGGGGACAGAGGGGAGCAAAAAGGGGATGGATGTAATACAACAACAATAAAATTAAAAAAAGAAAAAAGAAAGTGATTTCAAATGACAGTATTACAAAATAATACTTGTTAGAATGGGTCATGACATCATGCTAACCCAGTCAAACAGATTTACTATAGCGCTTTGGTTTAATATCATATCCCCTAAAGAACTGAGGACAATTATGAATTTATTAAAAATTGAAAATAAGTTGCATTCACAGATGTATTTGCCCTTTGTGTTCATTGTTATTAAAATATTAATGGGGGGAGGGGGACAGGGGAGCAAAAAGGGGATGGACGTAATACAACAACAATAAAATTTAAAAAGAAATTAAAAAAATATATTAATGATTATGATAATTGCATGGGTTCTAAACAGTTTCTGTGATCTTTTTTAGCATTGTTTTATTAACAGTTTTTAATACCAAGTATTGAAAAATCTAATAAATTGTTTTATAGGCACTTTCAGCTCTGTTTATTTGGCCACAGCACAGTTGCAAGTAGGACTTGAGGAGAAAATTGCTCTAAAACACTTAATTCCAACAAGTCATCCTATAAGAATTGCAGCTGAACTTCAGTGCCTAACAGTGGCTGGGTAGGTAGTTTAAAGACATTTTAATTGAACTACCTGTATATAATTTTTAAGTAGCTATGTAATGGGGATAATAATATTATCCATTAATTAAACATATTCCTTAGTCAGGTGTTTGCAATTTGCTAGTACTTTTCCTCTAACCTTGGAGTGGTTAGTTAAATTAATACTAATTTTTGCAATCATTTTGTTGAGGCTAAACTTGACTTCCTGTTTTTTTTTTTAACCACATTTTTCTCTCATCTTACTGCCAAATCATAAACCTTGGCTTCATGGTATAGAGTTTTTTTTAATGTGCAGAACTCATGCTCACATCTCCCCTGCTATAGATAACTTCATCTCATTTTTTTTTTTTTTTTTTTTTTAAGATTTTATTCATTGTTTTTAGAGGGGGGGGGAGGGGTGAGAAAAGGAGAGAGACATCAATGTGTGGTTGCCTTTCACCTGCCTCCAGCCATGGACCTGGCTGGAGACCTGGCTTGCAAACTGGCCATGTGCCCCAACTGGGAATCAAACCAATGACCTTTGGGTTTGCAGGCTGGCGCCTTACCCATTTTGCCACAAGCCAGGGTTACATACATTCTTGAAGCTTGAATAAGATCATTTCTTTTTCCACACTTTAAATAATCTCCCTCTACCACTTTTTCATTCCCTATACTTCAAAACAGTGCACACTGAAAAAAGTCCTTATTGACCTTGCTTTTCTTTTAGCTTCCACACTGGTTTTTCTTTTTCTCTTTGCCATAATTTAGGCAAATTGTCTTTTATCTTTTAATTCTTTTGTGTTCTATTTTCCCTCCTTAAATCCTTTTACCTCTTCCTTTCCACTTAAGTTGCTCTCTGAAAAATTACTGGTTAATTCCTCTTTGCCAAACTAAAAGCCTTCCCTCCGGTTCTTACTCTCTTTGACCTCCATGCTGATCAGCCCTTCCTTCAAAACTCCTCACTTGGCTGACATCTCTGTCTGGGCTTTCTGCCCCTTCCTCCTTATTTTACCCTCCAACTTGAGACTTCTCCAAGGTTCAGTTTTCTCTTCTCTCTAATCATTTTCCCTGCTTTATGTATCACTTCTCTGCAAGTACTATCACTGACTTTTTGCCTAAGATTTAGTCCTGTATCTGGAAATCTTTATCAACATGATGAGGTCTTGGTTTTGAAACTTCTTTTTCTGATTTCTGTACCTATTTTATTGGTATTTGTTCATGTTGTTTTTACTTAGGCGGAAAGCCATGGAAATCAGCTTGACGTTGTTTTCCTCATCTTTGTCATCTTTTATGAGATGCATTGTAGCGTAGTGATTAAGAGCATAAACATGGAGCAAACTGCCTGGATTCAAATCCTGGCTCCGTGACGTACTGGTTTAATGGGGAACTTTTTTAACCTCTCTATGCCTCAATTTCTTTACCCATAGAAAAGGGGGAGGAAAGTATATCATTGTTGTCTTAGGGTTGTTACCAAGATTAAGTGAATGTGTTAATAGATGTGAAGTGCTTAGATTCAGAGCTTGGCATATAGTGAATACTCAGTAAATGTTAGCTTTTTTTTTTTTTTTTTTAAAGATTTCATTCGTTATTTTTAGAGAGACAGGAAGGGAGAGAGGAAGAGAGGGAGAGAAACATCAATGTATGGTTGCCTTTCACCTGCCTCCAGTTATGGACCTGGCTGGAGACCTGGCCCACAACCTGGTCATGTACCCTCACTGGGAATTGAACCAGCAACCTTTGGGTTTGCAGGCTGGCACCTTTCCACTGAGCCACCAGCCAGGGCCAACTATTTTTAAATGTATTTTCTACTCATACTATCTTATCTGCTACTAATCTTTCTAATTAATTTTTATTCATCTTTTTCTTTTTATTTTGTTACTTTTGCAATTAAAATTATAATTATCTCATGTTTGATTATAGTAACCTTATAACTGTTGCTATTTTTTATTTTTTAAATATCTCTGTACAAGTCAGTTAAATGTATATACTATCCTGTATGATAGTTTTAAGTTAGTTGCATTATTTATGCATTACTAAAATTGCATTTAAAAAAGTAAGCATAAAGTTTTCAGTTTACCTGACCCTTTCTCTAAAGTTTCCTTTGCATTTTTTCACTAGGGGGCAAGACAATGTCATGGGAGTTAAATACTGCTTTAGGAAAAATGATCATGTGGTTATTGCTATGCCATATCTGGAGCATGAGTCCTTTTTGGTAGGTTTTGATATTTCTTGAATTCGTATTAACTAAATATTTAATGGAAAAAATTTTTGACTTTCTTTTTACCTTTATTTTAGGACATCTTGAATTCCCTTTCCTTTCAAGAAGTACGGGAATATATGTTTAATCTGTTTAAAGCCTTGAAACGCATTCATCAGTTTGGTATTGTTCACCGTGATGTTAAGCCCAGCAATTTTTTATATAATCGGCGCCTGAAAAAGTAAGTATGGAAAGTTACCAGAAAATATTTACACTTGAATGAATTAATGAATTTGTGCTATGAGAGCCATCTCCTAGGCATAGAACATACTACAACCACCATGGACAGATTTTGCCTGTTTCAGATTTTCATTGTGATTGGAGAAAGGAAATACAGTGAAGGAGAAGATAAATTGTATTAGTAAAGCAAGGGACATCATTAGATATTCCATGGCTCAGTGGAAATGACCGTCAGTTAAAAAGAACTTAGACTGGGTCTAGTTATTTTTGACCTCACACATTTGTCTTTTATCTCTGGGCTTCGTTTTGGTTTTCTAGTTAAGTGAGGGGATTGGATACATGATAGTCAATTTCCTGTTTTAACACTAAGTTTTGTGCCTATATCTTTTTATGGTGATTAAATATATACATGGAGGCATTGAAAACTTAAATATTGCTGTTCATTCACTGGATCACATTAAGTATAGTAAGAATAGAAATATAACTTACTTTCTTGGGACTTCCTACTCCTGAGTTTTCTCTAATTATCTTTAAATTTAATCATATTTTAAAACTGTGGTTTTAATTTATGTCTTTTAGGCTAGTTTAGTTAAATTTTTTCTCTATAGTGACATCCCTGGTACCTTCAGAAAAAAAAGGATTGTATTACATCCTGCATTTTTTGTCTGCCTTCTCAGTACAAGCCACCGGAAAAGGGGGATAAGATTTGTGTGTGTGATGCATCGTTTCTTAGTGTTCAGTTCTAATTAGCAATTAAATTTTTACTTTGTCTGTAAAACTTGTTTTTATTTTCTTCTTTCAAGAAGTTATAAATTCTCAATTGGTCACAAAAAGAATTACAATTTCTGTATGAATATTGATTGAGCACATTATGTTACTAAGCTTTAATTGATACAGGAAACTAAAAACTTACTGTTGTTTCTTAGATACGCCTTGGTTGACTTTGGTTTAGCCCAAGGAACCCATGATACGAAAATAGAGCTTCTCAAATTTGTCCAGTCTGAAGCTCAGCAGGGAAATTGCTCACAAAATAAATTGCATGGAATTGCTGGAAACAAGATTTCACTGAGTGGCCCAGCAGCACCGAAGGAGCTGGATCAGCAACCCACCACAAAAACTTCTGTTAAAAGGCCCTACACAAATACACAGATTCAGATTAAACAAGGAAAAGATGCAAAGGTTCTACCTCTTTTATTTCTTAAGTACTAAGAGGGTTTTAGAAATGTACTTCTTCATCCAACAGAGGGAGATATAATACTAAGATAATACTTGCAATTTAAAATAATTTTTACATTTGTTATATAGCCAGTTGATTAGATTTTTAATAAATCTTAGAGTTGTTTTCCTATTTTGCTTATTATTTTTTTGCGTTTCTATTTAAAAACTGAAATTTCCCTGGGAGGTTTGTGATGTCTTTGTTATGATAATTAATTACATTATATAACAGAAATGGAAAAGAATAAATTTTCCCTGCATGTTTTAAAGTTCAGATTAATTATCCTTTTTACAAGAAAGCATTAGTTACAGGGGAAAAATTCTGAAGTGTCTATCTCCATTTTATCTGCACAGCAAAATACAACATTCATGCAGGTTGTGTTTTAGTTTTTTTAGTTATGTACATTTGTGGACTATAATAACATTGTATGGGTGTCGAGTTCTGTCTAGACTATTTTCTCATTTCACAGAAGTGTTTTGATGCCTGAGAATGACTTGGATGCAGCTGTTTTTATTTCATGTCACTTAACTTTCAAAACTATGGCAGAGTACAGCTGGCAGAAAGTGTTACAGATATAATCCTTATTTTCCTTGTTTTTGTTGGTATTGTAGGATGGATCTGTAGGCCTTTCTGTCCAGCGCTCTGTTTTTGGAGAAAGAAATTTCAATATACACAGCTCCATTTCACATGAGAGCCCTGCAGTGAAAGTAAGTAATGTAGCTTATTAGTGCAATCATCAGTTAGTCATAACACTGAAGAAAATAGAGAATGGCTAGATTAGCATTTATTAGGAAGTTTTTAGAAGTAGATTTTGCTTTGGTAGAAGGTATTGCTTGGATATCTAATCAATACTTTTCTCCAGATTTTTTTTTTCTGAAAACTTCTGGTAAAATCTTTCATTAGCTGACTGTTGTTGCTCTTTCTCTAAAGATACATTTGGATTGGATCGTTAAGGCCTGTTCTCTCAATGGCTAGAATGTGAGCTCCCAACAGTTTAAGGCATTTCTGACACAGTTGATAGTGTAAAGATGTTTGTTAAGTTTATAAAATTGTTGCCAATGTTCAATGATTTTAAATTGACGTAAGATATCCTATCACAGCTAGCTAGCATAAGCAACAAATTACAACTCTGATTTTAGCTGATGTAATTGTGCAGTTTACAGTTCTGAAATGGAGTTAGACACTAGAATGTAATTTGTTTATTTTACAGCATATCAGGAAAAGTTTTAATGAAGTGTAAGTCAAACATTTACCAAACTAGGACTAATTAGTAAATTTTAATACTTTTATTCAACAGGATAACCTAAAAGACTGTAAATGTTTTAATAGACAAATATTTGTTTATAATCCAATAGTACATTTAGCAGTTTTAAAAGTCATGCATTTTGCCCTACAACACTTGAAGGTATCATGTTTAATGTCATGAAATTAGAAAACATGACTTTTCTTTTACAGCTTATGAAGCAGTCAAAGACTGTGGATGTACTATCTAGAAAGGTACCAGCAAAAAAGAAGGCTGTTTCGACAAAAGTTATGAATAGTGGTGTGATGAAGAAAACTACCAGTTCTTGCTCAGCTAGCCAGACTTGTGACTGTTATGCAACAGATAAAGTTTGCAGTATTTGCCTTTCAAGGTAATGTGTTTTGATGGAGCTACCATATTGCTAGACAAGATTAGAAATTGCATTGATTTTATTAGACAGTGGATAACACAGTTTTGTGAACTACATAGGCACTGAATGAACAAAATACCTTGAAGAGCAAATGATAATTATTGTCGTATATTGTTCATTTGACATGCATATGCTTGTTGGAAAACACACTTGTATTTTGGTGAAGTACTAGTCTTTTTGGAATCTTAGAATTGCACATTTTGCTTGCTAATTTAATTTTTTTCTTTCTTCCGGCCAACATAGAATAACCATAACTCAATAATAGCTACCATCTCCAACTCTTTGCCACATAAATTTTTCTTTTCCTTCAGGACTTGGCTTTCTTGAGCCTTTCCTAATTAACTCAATAAATGAATTAGTATATTAATGAGTAAGTGTATTACTCCAAATAGAAATGAACTTTCATATCACTGAATTTCTGTTGAATTCTGTTTTTCTGTTATGGCTCTTCTCATCTACTACTACCTCGTTTTATACCTGGAAGGTACCTTGAAACCTTTCTGGAATAAGGCCTGGGAACTAGTAGAAAAGATGGTAAAGGATCCATAGAAGCAAAATTTAGGATTTTCATTATATCAGATTACCACTGGCTTTATATAACTTCTCTATTTATATAGATATCAAGGTAGAATATACTGTGAACTAAATGGATAAATGTTATACTTTGGCCTTAAAGAATTAAACTTTAACATAACTAGAAAAATCTTACTTTGTCATCAAGGCGGCAACAGGTTGCCCCTAGGGCAGGTACGCCAGGATTCAGAGCTCCAGAGGTCTTGACAAAGTGCCCCAATCAAACTACAGGTATGTTGCAGTAGAAATACAGAACCCAAATAAAATTTATATTGTATTTTATGATCTTTATTTATGACTAATATTTGAACTCTTCTGCTTTTAATTATGTAAGTGGTTCCAGCAGTACAGTACTCCTATTTGTAAAGACAATACTGTTTAGAAAAGTTTCTAATCCTAATTTTCTTTTTAAAAACAAATTTTTTAAATAGATCACATTTTTCTTATCTATTTACAAGATGATTTTAGTAGGAATTTTGTTAACATTATCTTTGTAGGGGAACAAATTATGTTTCATAGTCTTGCTAACCTAAGACTTGGCAGAATTTTATCTTATTTGCCTAATACCTCAAAAGTTTTCTGTGACGCACATGTGATTGTGTGTTTCATTAAAATTATTGTTTGTTATTGTGAAAACAATGTAATACCATTAAAAGGGTTTTTGAAAAATAAGAAAATTGTCATGGAGCTGAAACACATAACCATCTTCCTTAATAAATGAATCCTACCATTCACTTGGATTGTGGATGTTAAGGAAATGCATTCATTCATTGTGTGTATTCTGTACTTGGTAATAGAAAAAATGAGTGAACCTGTCTTTTTATACTCTAGTTAGGACATGTCATATGAATATAAAATAACCAAGAGAGTGTAGTTATAAAACTTTATACAAGGTATTTTAGGGATACCTAACTATCCTTACCTGATGGGATTTAGGAAGAAAGTTTATGAAGGATGAACCTCTGAGAAGACAGTGTTAATTAGGGTGGGAGTTGGCATTGAGGAATAAGTGGAGGAACTCATTAGATGGCATAGTCTAGTTATGTAGGAGTCAAAGATTTGGTGTAACTAGAATGGAAGATGGAAGACGAGGAGTGAAGAGAAACAAACCTGTAAAGAGGTAGACAAGGTTAGATCATACTACATGGCTTGGACTGTACCCTGTAGGTGTTAAAAAGTTACAAAGAGAAAGAAATGGCCATTTTTCTAGGTTAATTATTCTGGCATGCGTACAGAGAGGAAAGGTTTCAGAGAGTGGTGGCCTTCAGTGGTCCAGGTGAGAAAGGATGAAAGCCTGAACAAGGCCATTAGTAATAAAAGTGAAAAGTGAGTGCTTTGAAAGAGAGCTTAGAGGATAAGTGGGTGTAGAGGGGTGAGGGGAAAGGCATCTAGGATGTTTATCAGGTTCTTAGCCTGGGGGACTTGATGGGTACCAGTAATCAAGGTGGAGAATAAAGAGGCAGCAACTTATTTATAGGGAAAGGTAAGGTTGGGGTGTAATTGGATTGAGATATTTTTGGGACAGATGGAGATGGCTAACATACTAAAAGTGAATCTTAAGTTCAGGGAAATCTGGTTTGGAAATTCAGTTTCATGTCATTATATAAATGGTAGTTGAAACCATGAGATGGATGGGCCAATAAGAGAAAGTAAGGTCTGAGAGCCTCAGCACTTAAGGCTGGAAGAAAACTGAAGGAGCCGGCAGAGGTACAGAGGGAACCCAGAAAGGCAGGTGATACAGCAGTCGAAGGAATAGAGAACAAATTTGATAATACTCAGAGGTCAATAATTAGCAGAGATGTTTCTACAAGAAAGAAATAATATTTTGAACATGAGTCTGAGCTGGTCTTAATTTTAATTGCCAGAATTCTAGAGAATAAAGTTTCCATAGCACCTGGCTGAAGAAGACCTACTACTCTTCAATACTTTTCACTAAAATGAGCCATTTTTACTACTGTGGTGTGTGTGTGTGTGTGTATTAAAAGATTCATTGTTTTTAGAGAGAGGGGAAGGGAGGAAGAAAGGGAGAGAAACATTAATGTATGGTTGCCTTTCACCTGCCACCAGTTATGTACGGACTGACTGGAGACCTGGCTTGCAGCCTGGTTATGTGCCCTGACTGGGTAATTGAACCAGTGACCTTTGGGTTCACAGGCCGGTGTTCAATCCCCTGAACCACCAGCCAGGGCCTGTAGTGTAAAATTTTTTAGGAGAATGTAGATTTTTTTTTCCCCACATAGCTATTTTTGGATTTTTTTAATCTAAATTTTCTAATGATGAACTTCCTTTTAAGTTTACCAGGAATGTTGCTCTAGAAAAAAAAATGTGTTGTGTATTAAATGTATTAGACTAGAGATTCTCAATCCTGAAATTACATTAAAAGCATCTGGGGAACTTTTAGAATAAAAATTGATGCCCAAGCTCTACTCCAGAACAATTAAATCAGGATCTCTGAGGGATTGGGCTTGCGTGTCAGAATATTTTAAAGCTCTCAAAATGACTTGAATGTACAATAAAGGTTGAGAACTACCTATGTAAGTAATAAAATTATAGATTTGGAAATTTTTTTAAAGTTTTGTTTTCTGTTACAGCAATTGACATGTGGTCTGCAGGTGTTATATTTCTTTCTTTGCTTAGTGGACGCTATCCATTTTATAAAGCAAGTGATGATTTAACTGCTTTGGCTCAAATTATGATAATTCGTGGATCCGAAGAAACTAGAAGAGCTGCTAAAACTTTTGGTAAGCAGTTTTATATTATAGAGCAAAACAAATGCCTTTGATTCTCTCCTACAGATTGCTATACTTAATAAATTATTACAAAATTATCTTTACAAATAAGCATTCTGTATTCATAAAGTTTGCATGTTAAATAGAAAATTTCTCAGATGCTTGAAAATTAATTGCATTGTATAAGATATTTCATCACTTCTATAAATCTAATTATTTAATCTTATCAAGCACGAAGTGCTACACTTCTCAGTATTTAACTTTTAACTATATATTAAAAGAATAAGGAATAAAATCTTAATTCTCTGTAGTTGTGATCTTATTTTATTGCATAAATATTTAAAATAATATTTTAAAATATATTTATTGTGTATTTATTAATCATCGGGTGCTATGGGGCCTGCCTTAAATGATCTTAGTCTATACTGAAAAGTAAATTTTAATTATAATACAGTGTAATAAGGATGATAATAAAATGTGTGTTGTCAGGTTAGTGTAGCAAAGAAGAAAAAATGAACAGAACTCCTTTACCGATGTAGCTGTATTATAAGCATACAAGGCGGGGAGCCAAGAAAAAACACCAGAATTACCTTCTGGAAGCCAGGCCCCTTGTAGTATTGGCTTCCTCTGTTAGGAGAGGGTTCTAAGAACCCACCTGTATCAGTGTACCAGCTGGTAGTGTTGTGGTAGAGGCTGCATTCAGCTTCAGTGAATTTTTTAAAAGACTTTCAGAGCATTTGCTAATTTTATGATGGGTGATTTACAAATGCACCTGCCCACACTGTGCGGAGTGTTCAGCAGTTTTGACCAAAAACCCCATGATTCCCACACCCGACCCTCCCTATTTATCTAATATTGCCCTAAGTGACTTTTTTGTTTCCCCAAATGAAAAATGTCCTCAAAGGAAATGTTTTGCTGATGTAGAATTGGTGAAACAAAAAATGGCAAAGGCTCTAAAATTGGTGAGTTCAAAAACTGTCTTGAGCAGTGGGAAAAAATGCCTCAACAGGTATTTTGCATCAAATTGGAGAGTACTTTGAAGGTGACTTAAGTTTAAACATGTAAGAATGAATTTTTTATAAATAAAGTCCAGGGTTTTTTAGGTACCCCCTTGTATATTAAGACATAGGAGGTCATCTCCTTAGCTACACAAAGTTCATGTCATTCAAGACTGATATACAGTGTACATCATGGGGCACCTGAGAATGACCTCAACCTTGCTCTGCCCAGAAACCTGGACTCAAATACTCACCTTGTGTTTATTTATTCTCAGTGCACAATTATGTTAATACTTTCCAAAGTGGATGGGTGTGATTCAGTCAGCATGTTACCACCCAATACGAAACACTCTTTGGGACAGAATTTCAGTTAATCCATTATAAGAGTAGCTGGACTGCCTTGTGTCCAACCCCAGGATCATTGGGTTTTAATCAGTGATGCAGTAAGAGTTAACTGAGGAACTTCCAAGAAATACATATACTTGATGAAGCAAAAATGGGCTGGAAGAACAACAAATGTACGTTTCTTTTTTTATCTCTTTCCTTTTCTAAAATCAATTTTAAAAGTTACAAAAAAAAAGAAAAAAGAAATACATATGCTTACCTCACCCCATCTGTTCTAGAAAATATGACTCAGAAAAATACTATGTGTAGGAAGGACCCAGGCTTATTAGTTTTTAAATAAATAGATAAATAAATAAGTGGTTTGGATCAAGACCTACTTCTAAGAAAATATTATTCCACTTGGGTACCGGTGTCATTTTCTTAATTCACCAGAAAAGGTGTGATGGATTTAAAGAAAGCCTTGTAAGAGAGGCTTACCAAAAATGTTTCTGCAGTAAAGTCAATTCAAAATTTGCACCTTTTAAAAGAAGAATTATTATTTCCTTTATCCTCTTCTGTGTCATCCCACCCCCCTTTCTCACTGTAATCATCTCATTGTTGCCCGTATCTACGAGGGTATCTTTGTGTGCACGCGCGCGTCTGTTTCTTTGCTTAATCCTTTCACCATTTCCGCCCAGCTCCTCCCCTCTGACAGCTATCAATCTGTTTTCTGTATCTCTGTGTGTCTGTTTCTATTTTGTTTGTTAGTTTATTATGTTCATTAAGATTACACATAAGTGAAATCATAATGGTACTTATCTTTTCTCTGGTTGGCTTATTTCACTTAGCATAATACTTTCCAGGTCCATTCATGTTGTTGCAAAGGGTAGATTTTCTTCTTCTTTATGCTGGGTAGCATTTCATTGTATAAATGTACCACAGCTTTGTATCCACTCGTGTACTAATGGGAACTTGGGCTACTTCCAAATCTTGGCTGGCAATTGTAAAATAAGGCTGCAGTGAACATTGGGGTGCACATATTATTTTCAGTTAGTGTTTCAGGTTTCTTTAGATAAATACCCTGAAGTAGAATTGCTGGGTAAAAAGGCAGTTTCATTTTTAATTTTTTGCGGAAATTCCATACTGCATTCCACAGAAGCTGTACCAGTCTGCTTTCCCACCAGCAGTGCACAAGGGTTGCCTTTTCTCTACATCCTTGTCAACATATGTTTGTTGACTTATGAATGATGGTCATTCTGAAAGGTATGAGATATCTCACTGTGGTTTTAATTTGCATTTCTCTGATTAATGATGTTGAGCATCTTTTTCATATGTCTACTGGCCATCTGCTGTCCTCTTTGGAGAAGTGTCTGTTCAGGTCCTTTGTGGATTTTTAAATTGGATTGTAAAAGAAAATTTTATCTAAGGAAAATAGAGTGAAGTAATACATACATACAAGAAATAAGTGACCATAAATGGAAAGCAAGATTGATGCCTTAGAAATTACATGAGTAAATTATATTCTCAACTGATTGAGAAACCTTTTATTTACTATTAAATAATTTCATGAGAACTTTTTAAATTTTTTAAGATTTTATCCATTTTTTTTTTTTTAAGAGAGGGGAAGGCAGAGAGGGAGAGAAACATCATTGTGTGGTTGCCTTTCACCTGCCTCCAGCTACGGACCTGGCTGGAGACCTGGCTTGCAACCTCATTGTGTGCCCTGGCTGGGAATCAAACCAGTGACCTTTGGGTTTGCAGGTTGGCACCTATCCACTGAGCCAATAGCCAGGGCTAGAAGTGTTTGTTTGTTTGTTTTTAAATTTAATTTTATTGTTGTTTTATTACATCCATCCCCTTTTTCCTTCCCTCTGTCCCCTTCCCTACCCACCCACTCCCCCCAAAGTCAATCCCACTTGTTATCCATGTCCATGGTTCTTCCATACTAGTTCCTTGACTAAACTGCTCCCTTTCTTTTGCCTCCTCCTCTTCCCCTGCCTCCTCCCCTCTGCCCACTAGCTATCAGAGAGATGCAAATTAAAACCACATTAAGGTACCACCTCACACCTGTCAGAATGGCAATCATCAGCAAATCAACGAACAGCAAGTGTTGGTGAGGATGTGGGGAAAAGGGAACCCTGGTGCACTGTTGGTGGGAATGCAGGCTGGTGCAGCCACTATGGAAAACAGTATGAAGTTTCCTTAAAAAACTAAAACAAACTGCTTTTTGATCCAGCAATTCTACTACTAGGACTACCTGAAGAACCCTGAAACACCAATTCAGAAGAACCTATGTACTCCTATGTTCATAGCAGCACTATTTACAAAAACCAAGTGCTGAAAACAGCCTAAGTGCCATCAGTGGATGATTGGATCAAAAAACTTTGGTACATTTACACAGCGTAATACTACACAGCAGAAAGAAAGAAGGAACTCCTACCCTTTGCAATAACATGGATAGAACTAGAAAGTAGTATGCTTAGTGAAGTAAGCCAGTGAGTGAAAGACAAATACCATATGATCTCACCCATTTCAGGACAATAATGAACAAAACAAACAAATAAGCAAACAGAACAGATGCATGAATACAATGAATAGAAATGTTTAAACATGAGGTTTATCAGAGAACACCAGAACATTTTGTTGAGCTAAATCTTTCCATCTTCAGTTGCAGTTATTACAATAAGGACCAATATCTGACACAAAAACATTCCAGGGCAGCCCTGGTTGGGCTTGCTCAATGGATTGAGGGCTGACTTCTGAACCAAAAGGTCGCTGGTTTGATTCCCAGTCAGGGCTCATGCCTGGGTTGTGAGTCCATTCCCTAGTTGGGGGCTTATGAGGCAACAACAAAATATTCCAGGACAAGTGTCATGTAGCAGGCAAAAACTTTTTTTCAGACATTTATTGTAATGCTTGTTCTCCTGTTTTAAAAATAATGCTATATAGCACTTGTCTCATTTTAATTAGTATGACTGTTATAGTTATGTCAGTCAAATCTTACTTTCACTTTTGAATATAGGACTTAAAACTTTAGCAGTTATGACTGTTATCTTTTATGATTGAAAGAAATGACTTACCTAAGATTAGCAGTGAGAATGCTTCTAATTCTCATGTGTAACCTGCCCTACTGTCTTCAACAATTAGACCAGGCCCCATGAGAAATTGTCATTAAGTATACCTGTTGAGTTGTGTCAAATAAATTCAAAAGATGGCCCTGGCCAGGTTACTTGGTTGGTTGGAGCATTATTGTCCCCTACACCAAGGGTTCTGGGTTCGGTTTCCAGTCAGGGCACATATGTAGGTTGCAGGTTAAATTCTTGGTGGGGATGTGTATAGGAGGCAACCACTCAGTGTCTCTCTCTCTTTCTCTCCCTATCTAAAATAGATTGACATATGTTTGGATGAGAACTTTTTTTTTAATTTCAAAAGACAGTATTTTTCTATTGAATATATCAGTTTAAATTATTTTCCTTGAATAACAAGTCCTTTTGATACATAAAAAATAATTTAAGCATATTGCGTCACTTGGGGAGATGTTATAACACAGTGTTAATTATTTCATGATTTCAGAGTAGGTTACAAATTAAGGAATAAAACTATATGACTGTTCTCCTCTGGCTATAACTTTCTAGATAGAATAGATTTAAAAGTAAAAAGATTGGCATGATCCTCAACCAACTTAGGTTTTGGTCATTTGTTTCTTTTGTCTCCTCTCTGCCTGTCCTTTTTTCTTTTACCTTAGTATGCCAATCCAGCAATTAGATCAGAATATGGAAAGGTAACTTTGTATTATGCAGAGCTAGATTAATTAATTGCTATAACAGTTCACATTGTTAATAAATCCCCAGAAAGGAACCTATATGCTGTACTGCTTGTTTAGAGCCACATTTCTAAGGAAATGTAAGGCAAATATAATACATTATTGCCTGTTTGAATGCTTAACTTTTTTTGCCTAATATGAATCCTGTTGGGAAATTGTTTCAAAAACATTTATATATATATATATATTTTTTTTTTAAAGATTTTTTATTTCGTTATTTTATTATTTTAGAAAGAGGGGAAGGGAGAGAGGCAGAGAGGGAGAGAGACATCAATGTACGTTTGTGTTTCACCTGCCTCCAGCCACAGACCTGACTGGAGACCTGGTTTGCAACCTGGTTATGTGCCCTGGCTGGGGAATCGAACCTGCGACCTTTGGGTTCGCAGGCCCACGCCTTATCCACTGTGCTAACAGCCAGGGCCAAGACATTTATATTTTTAAAAACAAATCTTGTTTGCGTATTCATTTATTCAGAAATATTTATGGGACTTCTGTGTGCCAGACTATGAGTCTCTGTTCTCATAGAACTTAAATTCTAGGAGGAAAGACAGAAGGAATAAAGGTAACTGTCATACAGATCAGTAGTATTGAGAAAGATAAAAGGGGAAAGGGAATGAAGAGGACTTGGCTATTTGGATAGGTTGGTCAAGGACAGCATCTGTAAGGATGTGATATTTGAACAGTAATGTGAGAGGATGAATAATCCTTTTTGTTCAATCCAACAGTCATTAATTGAGAACCTAGTACTTACCAAACTTGTCTAGGTTATGGGGACTCAAAGATAAATAAGATAGTCCCTATCTTCAAAGAGCCCATAGTCTAGTAAGTGAGACAGTCCTATATTTTTATCAGTTACAATACAGGATAGCAAAAGTAATAGTAGAAATCTTCACAGGATGCAATAGAAGTTAAGAATGACCAACTCTGAGAGGGTCAGGCCTCACAGAGGTATTCTTGAACTGAGTGGAGTATCCTGGGCACATGGAGAGAGAGCAGGGCATCCTGGCCAGGACAGAAACCATGTAGTCAAATTCATATAGAAGCTGCATTTGATAAAAGACTACAGAAAGGTACGATGAAGCTGGAGAAATTGGCACAGTCATGTGAGTCCTTCTCTTAGTAAGTCACTGCTTTCTTTTTACTATCCCCCACTTTATAATGTGACCTTCAGCTATGCAGTGCAAAACACAACTTAAAATAGCATGTGGTCCTCTGTCTCATACTCAGTGTAAACATAACCACAAAGCAGTGGTTGGACTTGTGTATTTCATATGAGGGAGGCTTCTGGTTTATTCAAATAATATAAAATGTGTAATTTTTCTCTTTTAGGCAAATTAATATTGTGTAGCAAAGAAGTCCCAGCACAAGACTTGAGAAAACTCTGTGAGAAGCTCAGAGGTATAGATACTAACACTCCGAAACTAACAGATGATGTGCCGGGATCTGCCCATGCCCCAGCTGTTTCCGAGAAGACTGACCATAAAACTTCTCACCTCAAACAAACACCTCAAGCACAGTACTCAGGAAATTTATTGTATAAAGGGCATAGAAATGGCTGTGGGGGTCATTTTGATGCGAACACTACCAATTTAGAAGGCTGGGACAAGGTACCTGATGAAGCTTATGACCTGCTTGATAAACTTCTGGATCTAAATCCAGCTTCAAGAATAACAGCAGAGGAAGCTTTGTTGCATCCTTTTTTTAAAGAGATGAGTTTGTGATTATTGTTCTTCATTTCATGCTTGCTGTTGTGTATTGTGAGGTAGGGTGAGTTCTTTGTGTATCCATAAGTTCTTGATTATAGAGAGCAGGGCAGGATGAATAACTTACTTTAAATGTTAGTATTTGCTCTCTCAGCAGATTATAAAATATGAATTAAGATTACTTGTGTCTGCGATAGTTTCTTTGGACTAACAGCATGATCTTTGAGTTAGATCTACTAAGGAAGAATCAGCACTTTAGTTCCTCTTAATTACTTGTCATTGCTGCATGCAGTTTTAGCCTGGTACCTAGGGGTTCAAGGCACAAGTCTGAAAATTAACAGATATGTTAGGGATTAAATGAGTCAAAAGACTTGCTTTATTGATTTCTTTGAGCAGCGAGCTATGCGCACCTTTGGAAGCCCTGCTATGTGCACCTGATACTGGTGCTCTAACCATTCTGTAGGTGAAGATCACTTCTTCTTCTAGAGACATGTTAATACCTTTTATGAACACTAAAAAACAGTTAGAAAATGTTTAGGGGGGATATCACTTAAAATTGAATTTATCCATTTTTAAATATTTTGTAAATTGCCATTTTTTTTAATGGTTTCTTGTTTGGTTGTTTTTTGGTTTTTTGGGGTTTTTTTTTTTTTGCCTTCTCTATCCCCACCTTACACATTCTCCTTGGAAATTATATGGTGCTTTCCACAAAGTTTCTGGGTGCTTTGTTAAGTATTGTATATGTTTACAGTTGAAAACTTAAAATAATACATACATTGGTTGATAAAAGGAAGCTATAGGACCAAGGTAGAGATTCAGTAGCCAAATTTTTTTTCTCTCAATGTGTATGCTTTTTGTTTTTTAATATATCATCTTAGGTATAATTAGGTAGCTGCTAAAAGGAGGAGTGAACACAGAATTGAGAATATTACTGAAGATTTTTCCTCTGCCTGGAGCCATCCAGATTTCTGTTTTGACTAAGTGGACCCTGCTCAGAAAAGGTTGATTACTGGAGTCTTGACTAGGGTAGAAAGATAGAGGATGAAGTAGGCAAAGTAGAAAAAGACCTAAGATAGAGGTTTATGTATTACTACATTCCAAAATGATATACATCGATGATAGCTTATCCAGCTTTCTATGGGAAATAAGTCTGGAGATGTGGATTTATTGAGAAGTTTCCTATTGTTAGAAGTAATAGAGTATAGAACCAGCTTAGGGACATAGAACATTCATTTTATTTTGAATGTTGAAGTCAGTATGTCTACCTACTCCATTTGGTAAGTATGGTGTATGTAAATATATATACCATTACCATTGATCTGCTCTGTGTTATGCTGTAATCTTTAAAAAAATAACTTGAATGTTTTTTAATTTGTATGCTTAATAAAGTTATCATTTTATATATTTTATGTCAGGCTACTCATTTGAAAAATACCTGTTTTTAAAAAGTACTGAGCCCTGCCTGGTAGCACATTGGATAAGGTGCCAGCCTGCAAACCCAGGGTTTGCTGGTTCGATTCCCCAGCCAGGGCACATAACCAGATTGCAAGCCAGGTCTCCAGCCAGGTCCTTGGCTGGGGGCAGGTGAAAGGCAACCAAACATAGATGTTTCTCTTCCTCTCTGCCTCACCCCCTTCCTCTCTCTCTGGAAATAATAAATGAAATCTTTAAAAAAATAAAAAATTGACTAACAGTATTTTCCTTCTTCTTTTCTTTATATAAAATTAAAAATATATTTTATTGATTATGCTGTTACAGTTTCCCCATCTTTTCCCCTTTGTCCCCCTCCACTGAGTGCTCCCCACTACTTCAGGCATGTCCATGGATCATGTGTATAAGTTCTTTGGCTACTCCATATCCTATACTGTACTTTACATCCCTTTGGTTATTCTCTAACTACCCATTTGTGCTTCTTAATCCCCTTTATCCATTCTCCCACACACCCTTCCTATCTGGATATTCTCAAAATGCTCTCCATATCCATGATTATTCCGTTTTTGTTTGCTTGTTTTTATATTCAGTTATTGATAGATATGTATTTATTGACATTCATAGTTTTCATCTTTTTCTTAAATAAGTCCCTTTAACATTTCATATAATAATGGTTTGGTTTTGATGAGCTCCTTTTGTTTTCTCTTGTCTGGAAAGCCCTTTGTCTGCCCTTAGGTTCTAAATGATAGCTTTTTGGGATAGAATAATCTTGGCTATAGATCCCTGCTTTTCATGACCTTGAGTATTTCTTGCCAATCCCTTCTAGCCTGCAGTGTTTCTTTTGAGAAATTGGTTGGTAGTCTTATGGGAACTTCCCAGTAGTTAACTTATTTTCTCTTGCTGCTTTTAAGATTCTCTCTTTATGTTTAATCTTTGGTAATTTAATTATGATGTGTCTTGGTGTGAGCCTCTTTGCATGCATCTTGTTTGGGACTCTCTATACTTTCTGGACTTGAATGTCTCTTTCCTTCACCAAATTAGGGAAGGTTTTTTTTGTTATTTTTTTGAATAGGTTTCCAGTTTCTTGCTCTTTTTCTTCTCATACCCCTATGATGCAAATGTTGAAACAGTTGAAGTTGTTTCAGAGGCCGCTTACACTATCCTCATTTTATCTGGTAGTTTTTCTTCTTGTTCTGGTTGATTGTTTTTTGCTTCCTTATGCTCCCAATCATCAATCTGATTCTCAGCTTCATCCACTCTACTGTTGTAAATTGTTCTTTATTTCAATCACTGTATCCTTCATTTCTGACTGAATCTTTTTTATGCTGCTGAGGTCCTCACTAAGTTTCTTGAGCATCAAAACCATAGCATCTGCATCTGATAGATTGCTTATGCCCATTTCATTTAGCTATTTTTCTGGAGTTTTGATGTGTTCTTTCATTTGGACCATGTTTCTTTGTCTTTTCATTTTGTCAGCCTTCCTATGTTTATTTCCGTGTATTAGGTAGAACTGCTTTGATTCTGAGTCTTAGTAGTGTGGCCTAATATAGTAGGTGTCCTGTAGGGTCCAGTGGCACAGCCTTCCCTATCACCCAAGCCGGTATTCAAGGTGTGCCCTTCATTTGGACTGAGTACACCTGCCTTTTGTAGTTGAGCCTTGATTGCTGTTGGCAAGTCAATGGGAGGGATTTACCCAGACCAGTCAGCTGCAAGGACTGCCTGTGACTCCTGACTACCAACCTCCACCCTCCGTGGAAGATCAGCTTGTTGCAGGGGCAGGGTGATGGTGCTCCAACATGGCCCGTAGCTCCTCACTGGGTGCACAGACTCTGGGGTTTCCGGGGTGGTGCAGGCCAAGGTCAGCCCCCAGTTGTGTTCCTCTGGGACCACCCAGCATGAGCTACAAAGCAATCTGAGATGGCTGCTACTTGTTTTGGGCTTGGAGATTCCTAGGCAAAGCCAAGCTGTGAATCTAAGCTGACTGCTGCTAGTGTTGGGTCTGGGGCCACTTAGCAAGAGGTAGGCGGGGCTGGGGATTCACTGAGCCTGGCTATTGCTTGATAGGATTTAGGAAGTTGTGAAGGAGCCAAGACCAACCATTCATATGGAAAAGTCATGGTGAACAGTTTGGGCCCATAACTTGGGTGTGGGAGTCTCGGGGGATCTTCAGAGGGGCAAACAGTGTTAGCCAGGTTGATGGAGTCTCCAATATGGCACCGACCTGCTGGCTCTGGGACTCTGGGGCTCTGTGTGGGTAGGGTTCAGAAAAGGAACAAGACCTCTGTCCGCCTTTCTGTCTGGGAGAACACTCCTCCAGCTCCTGCCTTGATGCCAAACACTTCAGCACCTCCCTGTGTGACACTGGTGCCTTTCAAGCTGCTACCCTGGTGCTGGAGCTCAGAGGGAATAAATCTGAGTAAGTCCGTGTATGGCTCTTTAAGAGGAACTGCTTGGGACTCCAGAAGTTTTTGCCACTAACTCGATCCCCACTGGTTTTTGCAGTCATAAATTATAGGGAATTATCTTCCTGGCATGGGAACCCTGGGCTGGAGGGTCTGGTGTTAGGCTGGGACTTTTAGCTCCTGAGACATCCATCCTAATTTTTACAGAATATACACGTGGGTGGGGGGACCAGCCTGTTCCCACGTCTTCACCCCTTCTACCAATCTGGATAGATGTGGTTTCTTTAATTCCATAGTTGTCAGATTTCCATTCAACTCAATTTCTGATGGTTCTGAGTGATAGTTCTCTATTTTAGTTGATATTTTGATGTGGTTGTGCAAGGAGGCCAGCTGTTTTATGCTGCCATCTTATTGGAAATGAAGTATTTTCTTTCTGAGATTGATGAATGTTCTCTTCAGCAAATGGTAGGTGCATTTAAAACAATTTTTTTTCCTGGATCAAGTAATATATAAAAGAACTATATATATATATATATATATATTTTTTTTTTAATTTTATTGTTGTTGTATTACATCCATCCCCTTTTTGCTCCCCTCTGTCCCCCCACCCACCCACCCATTCCCCCCAAAGTCAATCCCACCTGTTGTCCATGTCCATGGTTCCTTTATACTAGGTTCTTGTCTAAGCTGCTCCCCATCTTTGCCTCTACCTATCCCTCCCCACTACCCCGTTCCCCTGACCACTGAAGG